>JBBJLS010006749.1:0-16205 GCA_037577275.1 Bryconaethiops microstoma
TATGTGTGTAGAGATATGTGTATATATATATATATATATATATATATATATATATATAAAAACATGTCAACCTTGGTTGACTCCATAGGCACTGCCCAAAGACTTGCCAATAAATAAAAAAGAGATTCCTGAATGATGGTCAGAAGTACGTTTTAAGCATTTTAATTAACAGGCTCTTTAATAAGACCTTGCTTTGACTGATGTTCATCAGAATTTTTATTTTCACAACATTGATTGGGCCTTTTAGCCAAGCTTTTCTCTCTGTTGTCAGCACACACATGCACCTTCAGGAATAAGGACAGATCAAGGCTCTGATTTTCCGAAGAAATCTTCTCGTTTCTTAAAGCAAGAAACAAAGTCTTGGACGATTGTTTGACAACCACTGGCTCACCTTTAGGCAGCTCAGAAACATTCACATCAGCCTCTAGGAAAGCTAAATCTACTACATACACCTGATTTCCAGCTCATATGGAGTTCTGGAAAGCAGCAAACTCCACAAAGAGTATCGCCACCTGTTACTTGGAAGACTGGGGTTCGATTCCCTAAGGGGGGGTTCAGCGTGGTGGTTAGGGAGTTGCGCCTGTGGTAGGAAGGGTGTGGGTTCACGCACTGTATAATGTGTAAAGTAATGGTCTGTCCCTGTATTTAACTCATTCACCAAGTAAAGCAGCAGGTAGCCAGGAACACAGTGTGTGGGGACGGTACCTTGCTCAAGGGAACCTCAGTGGTGCCTCTAGTAGTCCTAGGATTCAAACCCACAACCTTCTAATCACAGGGGCAGCTCTCTAACCACTAGGCCACCAGCCGCTTCCCAGGACAATTTCACATTGTCACCTTACAGCTGATCAGAAAGATATCAACTGATGAAGAAAATGATGATGTAGTTTTATACGGTGCTGCATGCCTCGTGAATGGAGCAAAACACAGATGAAACTGAATTCATATGGTTTTCCACAGTTGCTCATATATGTTCTTACTTTAAAGAGATTGAGTGCCGAAAGAGGCATTGAAGAAACATGCCTTTCCCATTTGCAAGCTCACAGAAGCTAAGACAGAAAATGTGGCTTCTTTTACAAAAAGAAAGTTTGCGTTACTATACACAGCAGGAAAAGGTCAAAGGAAAGCAACTTCCATTCCCTAACTACAGGGGGCAGTCTCCCTGAAGCATCTTGGGGTTTGAGTCTTGCTCAGGAACTCAGTGGTGGTTTGCTGAAGGTAGGATTTGAACCCATGCCCTCTTGGTCTAGAGGCATGTATCCTACCCACTGGGCCACCACCACTGTCCTACAGTATCATGACACGCTGCACAGAAGTTCCTCAGCTAGCACTCTAAAGGCTCCAGACCATGTTTACTAATCAGCTCTTTGTTCTTTACTGTGATCAGAAGGTTGTGGGTTCAAATCCCAGGACTGCCAGTAGAACCACTGAGGCACCGTCCCCACACTCTGCTCCTGTGTTCCTGGCTGCCCGCTGCTTCACTTGGTGAATAGGTTAAATGCAGAGAAAGAATTTTGTGCTGTGATCTGTTCACATATGACAAATTGACACTTTACAGGAGACTTGCACAGAATTCGCCATTGTGTACTTTACGATAATGCTGGATGGCCCTCTCTAACTCTTTGAAATGGGAACTCGCTGATCACTCTTTATCTATTAGGCTTTCATCAGCCAGAAGCCACTGTAAATCACTTCTCTGCTCACTGATAATGATGGATTCTACTAAACTCACTCAGGTGATTTTATTGTACTCCAGGTCCTCCAAGCTTTTACTGAGCTGGGTAAATCAGCTGTTAAATATGGGGCACCAGTGAGCTGAAATATGGAACAAGACACACTAAAACTCCATTCACTTGTTCCTCTTAGGTAAAATTTGACTGCCTAATTACTTTTCGTGTAGTTGTTTATTGATTTTCATAGATTATTATTTTAGTTGATTTTCTTAATCTTACAGTGGGCGTAGAAAAGAGTCACCACCTTCAAAATAGTCACATCGCCTTGCTTTGCAGCCTGAAATGAAGGCGCACACACACACACACACACACACACACACACACACACACACACACACACAAATTCTAGCTGTATTTACTTTGGGCAACTAGCATCCAAGGGAAAGACGTGATAGAATATATGATACAAATAATAATTAAAAAAACAGATAATCCTGCTGTGTCACAATTTTGATGAATCACATTTTGCTTTAATTATGGTGAATTGTGACCACTGGTGCGAGTCATTCCACCAAGTCTGGTTTCTGACTAGGCCACGCAAGAACATTCACCATTTTCTCCTTCATGCTCTGTGTGGTCAATTCTGCTGTGTGGTTTAGGTCATTGCTATGTTGGAAGGTGAACCTTCTTCCCATTGACATCTTCTGGCAGATGACGGGAGGTTTCCTTCAAGAATTTGGCAGCATATTGCCCAATCCACTTTTCCTTTTATCCAGTCCCTGCTGCAGAGAAACACCCCCACAACAGGATACTGCCACCACCATGCTTCACTGTAGGTGTGGTGTTCTTTGGATGCTGGATGTACTGTTTGGTGCGGAAATTAAATTATTTAATATTGGTCTCAAGCTACCATAACACCTTTTTCCACTTGGTCTCAGACTCTTAAATGAATGTTTTGGCTAAGCCCAGTTGAGACTTTTAGTGGATTTCATGAGGAGTGGCTTTTTTATTTTCTTTTTTTTGGAGCACACAATGACTACACTTTGCCATAAATTCCTGTAACTTCTGCAAAGTTCTCATTGGTCTCTTGGTAGCTTTTCTGAACATATTCCACCACACTCTTCCACCCAGTTTGAAGGTCTGGGAAGGGTCCTAGTAGTACCAAACACTTTCCAATTCTTAATTATAGATTTTACTAAACTCCTAGGGATTGATAAAGGCTTTGAATGTTTTAAAATCCATCTCCTGGCTGGTTTGGTTATTCTTTCCAGTACATTGGCTTGTTTGTGTTCTCCTTGTTATGTTTCTTTCTATTATCATGACTAAACATTCATTCCCTGCTTTTTGAGAAACAAAGCTCAGTATCGTCAAGCACTTGGGCTTCCTTCTCTAAGCCACCATGACAGTATTTTATTTTAATGTAGTTTTTTTTTTTAATTTTAATGTAGCTTTATTTATCTTTTCACATTGTCCTTTGGTTTTATTATTTTCTTATTTTATTTTATCTCAAGTCTTTTCATAATTTGTTATAATCCACTTCTTCCCTGTAATCCTTGGCTACACTGAAACAGAGGGTCTCTCTCAATGTAAACCCAAATTTAAAGCAAGAATGATGCTGACAACGATGATACATAAAGACTACAATATATTATATTATATTTTATGTTTACATTTATTTATATAGACATAAAATATACTGTACTATGTTCATATTTCAAAATCATATTACATTAAAATGTACATGTTTGTTTGTTCTCTGAATAAATCCAATAAAACGTGCATGTGTAACAGTTGACCGACAACCTCAACATGAATACAAACCCTATAAATACACAAACAAAAACCCAACAACCAATAACAAAACACAAGCACTTAACAACATCTAAACCCAGCTGTGACTAAAACAAACCCAATCACCCTTCAAAATAAGAGCCCTAACCACCAACCGGCCACCAACCATCAGTGACCAGCCCTGACAGAACCTTTTAGTGACTGATTGTAAAAGTGTGAAGAACCATTCTGAAGTCTGAGAAGCATCCATCTAAATCTTCATTGTCTATTTTTCTCAATTTCTTTCCACTTTCATGATGAATAGACTAATAGAAATGCCCCAAAATTACTTGGAATAAAAATGCTTTCTATTAACTTTTGCTTTCTATGGTGGAGATACTATTTTTGAGATGCCATTTTCTAATGAAATGTTCTATACAAACTAAAGGATGCTCCTAGAACTGCATGTCCATGCCAAGAACCAGCCCATCTGAAAGAGCAGAGCTTCTGAAAACTCCTTCACTTTCCTTCACTAATTGAGGAGGAGCTCTGCTCAACTGCTGTGAATGAGTCATCTAAGGACAGATGTCTTCTAGCTCTTTCAGCCTCATGGGGGTCATCCTGACTGATTGTTTACGGTCTCTGCTTTATTTAACATGTTTGTGCCTGAAATAAACAGTGTTACGACCGTCATGGGTGGAATTTATTTTTTGTTCCATGAGTTCTGCTTTTGGGAATTTCGTGCATTTACAGTCACCATAATGTGAACACACACATGCATACAAATTCGGAGAAGGGTACAGAATTTGTCAAAGTGTCTTTAACCAGGTCTTTGTTTGTGTAAGCCGTCAAACAGAAAACTAACAGTGTAGCCATGACAACATGACAGCCCTGTCTCACCTGATACTCAATGGACCACAGTCTTGAGTGCATTGTATTGTTAACCTCAGCCATTTCATTTTCCTCTGCAGAACATGAGTGGCAGATACTCTTATGCTTTTATATCGCAGTGCCTTGCCATAGGCCTGGACCTGTTGTAAACTATACTACCACTAGAGGATGAATGGACTGTACAGGGAACACACTTAAATCTGCAGATTTTGGTGCACAATTTTGCATAAAACACAAAAGAGGTTCTCCGAATGCTTAGGACCACCTTAATTTTTCAAAGTGTCATTAGCCAGGATGTGTGCTTGTACACTAAAAGTGCTTAGTGTAAGCTACTTATTTAACAACCTTCAGCCAACACATCAGTCAGGGGTCTTTTTCTATTCCAAATGCCCTTTAACACTATTAGATGGGGCCAGCTGCCGCTGACCATGGTGCTGAAATGCGTTTCTGTCCAGGACTACTTCTTCAATCAAGGTTTTTTCCAGGAAGTTTTCTCCCCTTCATTGTAGAGAAGGCTTAATAGTAGAGGTTATAACATTGCTGTGAGGATTTGATTGCATTCAGCTACGTGAGGAATAGAGAGGTCAGGTGCTGAAGCTGGATGGTTAGTTTGTTTCAAAGGTATCGGGTTGAGCTCCGTAACTCCAGAGGATGCCGTGCCGCTTTTGGCTGATAGCCCAATTCCTGTGGGGCTTTATAATCTTGACCCTACAGGCATGGCTGCTTCACAGCTTCTCATTCTATTAGCAAAGCTGCACTATATGGACAAAAGTATTGGGACACACCTGGTTTTCAGGGTTTGGGCTAGGACCCTTACTTCCAGCGAAGGGCCATCTTAACGCTTTAGCAGACCACGTCGTTTTGAACAGTGCCATGCTTCCAACTTTGTGGACACAGTTTGGGGAAGAACCTTTTCTTTTCCAGCATGACTGTGCACAAAGCAAGCTCCATAAAGACATGACTTGACTGGCCCACACAGAGCTCTGACCTTAACCCCATCTAGCACTTCTGGGATGAACTGGAACGGAGATTGCGAGCTGGTCCTTCTCGTCTAACTTCAGTGCATGACTTCATAAATGCTCTACAGAATCAATGGGAACAAATTCCCACAGAAAATCCAAAATCTTGTGGAAACACTTCCAAGAAGAGTGGAAGCTGTTATAGCTGCAAAGGTGGACCAACTCCAGATTAAAGTTTATGGATGCATTAAAGTATCCGCTGGTGGAATGGTCAGGCGTCCCACTACTTTTGAAGTAATGCGTTTTAAAAGTATTGTCTGGAAACTACTAATCATTAAGACCTGTCTAGACCCCCATTCAACCTGGGGTGTTGAGGCTAGGATTTGGTGCTAAAAGGGAGCAACCTAATACAAGTCTTTATCCTCCCTCAATTTGGAGAAATTGGATAGGATTTTGTAGGCAAACCAAATTGAATTGGAAGGAAACAATGCGTGCTGGATGGAGGCCAGCACGCTCCGAGGCTTTGCTGCTGGAGCTTGTGCGTTGATGCGAAGCTTACGTTACCAATCAGTGTGAACAATGGCTTGGGCAAGAGGAAGGAGGGAGGGAGGGAGAGAGAGAGAGAGAGAGAGAGAGAGCTGGAGAGGGGAGGGGTGGTGGGAGGTGGTGGTGGTGGGGAGGTTGGTTGGAAAAACAGAAGGGGAAACGGAGCATATAAGGCAAAACTGGATGTGAGATTCGAGGCGAGACGTCAAATGCCTTGAAAGCAGCAGGAGCTAAAGAGTTCCTCCTCACGCGCAATTGACATTCGTCTCATGTTT
This sequence comes from Bryconaethiops microstoma, assembly GCA_037577275.1. Classification (NCBI taxonomy): domain Eukaryota; kingdom Metazoa; phylum Chordata; class Actinopteri; order Characiformes; family Alestidae; genus Bryconaethiops; species Bryconaethiops microstoma. The sequence continues at coordinate 6,112 of JBBJLS010006749.1, forward strand.
CCAGAAGAGGGACGTGGTGGACGCTGACCAGCATCCAGGGCAGGTTTGACGTCGTCTATTTTGACGAATGGAGGGACGCGACCGTGGCCTTTAGGGAACGCCACGGACGGATGAAAACAAAACAAAACAAAAAAAAAACGCTTTCGTGGATTGCCGTTTTCGCGCCTGTCCTAAACGAGCCAGCAGATTTGACCACTCTGCCCACAAGACCAGCCCGAACCACCGGAACGGAGTGAGAGGAATTGCACTACTTGGCACGGGCTCGTTTGACAGGTTGGTAGTTTTTTTTATTTTTAAATCAGACTTTGGAAACATCTCGTTTATTTCCACGCGATCTTTAAGGACTGAACTACCTTCGCGAAACAGTGGTGTCCATTCTGAAGTGCAGCTTGGGTCCATTTGCGTGGATGTTTGACGTATTGGACTGGAGGAAGCATGCTCAGTATGCAGTGTTGTATCTGTTTAACCATAGACTGTCTTATACGTGAGATATTAGAATTTAGCCTTATATTAAATCATTAGAAAAAGGTCGAATGCAGCAATGAAAAGAGTGGAGCCTTCAGTGCACAGCAATATTGAGTGATGGCAGTATTGTGGAATATAGTCCACATGGATTAGAGAGAGAGAGAGAGAGAGAGAGAGAGAGAGAGAGAGAGAGAGAGAAGAGCCAATAAAGAAATGAGGGAGAAGGAGAGAGAGAGAGAGAGAGAGAGAGAGAGAGAGAGAGAGAGAGAGAGAGAGAGAGAGGAGTCAATAAAGGAATGAGGGAGCGAGAGAGAGAGAGAGAGTAGAGAGTGAAGACAGGGATGGAGGACAGTGTGATAAGAGACACAGAGAGTGAAAGGATGAAGGAAGCAGAGAGAAAGAGAAGGAAAGAGAGGAATAAAAAAGGAAGGAATTAGAGAGTAAAAAAGTGAGTAAAAAAGAAAGGATAGAAGACAGGGATGGAGCACAGTGAGATAAAAAAAAGATGAAAAGATGAAAATAAAGAAATATGAAGGAGAAAGTGAGGGCATGAATGAAAGAATGACAGAAAGAGAAAATGAAGATAAGATGTATGAAAAAATATATACAGTGATGGATGAGAGTGAAGAGAGAGAGTGAGAGAGACAGGAATGGAAGACAGTAAAGAAAGAAAGAATGAAGAAGAGAAAGATGGAAAAAAAAGATGGAATAGGAGAGAGTGATGAAAAAGAATGAGTGAAGGGGAAGAAAAGAGACAGGGATGGATAAAAGAGAGAAGAGGGGGCAGAGGAAAGGAGATCAATAAAGGAATGATTGGAGAGAGTGAAAGAGAGAGACAGTGAAAGAAAGAGAAAGTGAGAGGAGGAGTAAGGAGGATGGAAAACAGAGATAGGAAGGAGTGAAGGAAGGAGAGAGAAAGAGAGAGAGACGGACTAGTGAAATTAAAGAAGAAAGCATAAAGAAAATGGAAAGAAGAGGGGAAACATGCTGGAAAAGAGAAGCAGGAATAGAGGAGAGAGTAAGTGGGGGAAAAGGAGAGAAAGAGGGATGAGATGAATGTGATGAATGAGGGAATGAAGAAAAGAGAGAGTTAAGAGAGACGGAGAAGCGATGGGGAGAGAAGAAAGAAACTGAAATGCATGACGAAATGACAGTGAGAGAAAGAGAGAAAGTGAGAGTAAGGAGTAAGGAAGATGGAAAACGGAGATAGAGAGTGATGAAAAGAGTGAGACTGATTGAAGGACTAAAGGAAGGAGAAACAGAAGGACTAGAGAGAAAGAGAGAGAGAGAGAGAGAGAGAGAGAGAGAGAGAGAGAGAGAGAGAGAGAGAGAGAGAGAGAGAGAGAGAGAGAGAGTAGTGAAGCAGAGGGCAGAGGGATTACTGTGTCCATTTGTTCTGTACACACCATCCTGCTTCCAGATGGATGAATGCTGACAGAGAGTGAGTTGGTGTGACTCTCAGTGGTGGCCTCTCAACAAGAGTCCATTTTTTCTGAAGGATTTGGCACCCAGGCCGTTTCATTAGACGCCGAGAAGAGGAGAGAGAGGTGCTTAGAACGCCTGGGGGTCTGCAAGAATACCCACATTTGGAGAATGCTGTTAAAAGGGAATCTAATAAAAATCTCTGCATCATTTAATTGTGGGGATACAAGAGAACAAAGTCATTCAGAGTGGTTTGAGTGGTTTGAAACTTACTTTTTAAGGTGATGGTGGCAGGAACCAGGTGTCCTAATTTGTACCCTAACCATATAGCGTATTGTCGAAAAAGACTAGTGCGCTTCCCTGTGTCTTTTGCGTTATTATATGTAAGGTTAATAATCATAAAACAATAGTAAATCTACATTTCAGGCCAAAAACTTAGCTCCAAACTGTCATGAAACACTGTCTCAGGCATCAGACAGCATATCTGTAAATTATTTCCTACATTCATTTTCCATAAGAGGTATTAAGATCTACGTCCTCCTGGTTCCTATCAACAATGCTGTAAATGAGTCTGATAGGGTAAGTTTCTCTAGAGCAGAGCAGTTCCCATTATACCAGCCTGAATGAATCTGTTTACTTAACTCTTCAATTATAAGTTTTGAAAAATCAGTGTAATTCTCCTTTGGTGTCAAATTATTTATTTTGTATGTGTCCATATACCAAGCAACCATAGATTTAAAACCACTGAGAGATGAAATGAATAACATTGATTATCTCATTACGTGGGCACCTGTCGGACTTGTGGGTCCGATCCCTGTCTTGTGGGGGGGTTCTCGGTCTAAAAGTGGTCCAAGTAAGGACAATTGGTGAAATGACAACAGGGTCATGGACAACCAAGGCTCACTGATGCATGTGGAAATGAAGGCCAGCCTGTCTGGTCAGATCTCACAGAGCTACCGGAGCTCAAATTGCTAAAAAAGTTAATGCTGGCTATGATAGTAAGGTGTCAATAAACACAATGCATTGGAGCAGCTGGTGACCTAGTGGTTTGGGAGTTTGCCCTGAGGTCAGAAGGTTGTGGGTTCGAATCCCTGGACTGCTAGTGACACCACTGAGGTACCCTTGAGCGAGGTACCGCCCCACACACTGCTCCCCGGGCGCCCCTCATTGGTGGCAGCCCCCTGCTTCACTCGGTGAATGGGTTAAATACAGAGAAAGAATTTCACATTGTTCACACTGTGTGCTGTGCTATGCTGTGTTAATGCGTGACTGTAAGGGGCCACTTTACTTGGTTCTGTATGCGCTATGTAGCCACAGACTTGTCAGAGTGCCCATGCTGACCCCTGTCCAGCCTCAAAAGCACATAGAGCATCAGAACTAAACCATGGAGTGAAGAAATGGTCTGATGAATCAAGTTTATTTTACATCAAGTTGACTGCTGGGTGTATGTGCATTGTTTAGGCAGGTGGTTTTAATGTTATGGCTGATTGCTGTATTTGCTCTATTTGTTGTTGCCGTGCAACTGAGGTAATATTACCATCTGTTGTTATTTCTGAATGCCTAGTTTTGCCTCAGTAACATAACTCAGTAATTTAAACTGGACACATAATTCATACAAACATTTTCTGTTTGTAGTTTAGATTGAGTTTTTATTCTTATTCTGGAAAGTTGCTGAAAACAGTTTCTGTCTGTGGGCAGAACATCAGTGGGCCAATTCTGATTAATGGTGGCATGTTTTTAGTTTGCAAATTAAACAACTCCCTTCATTATTTTAAAGATTCAGCAAAAAAGTCTGATTTGAAAAAATCCAATTGAAAGAGTATACATTTAGTTTACATATCGTTCGCATATACATATATGTATATATTTTGCAATACAGATGTCCGTATTTATATTTCTAGATTGTATAGTGTACATTTTGTACTGTATTGTCGTTATAGTATTTTATTCTATTCTGCTCTTATCTTTGTTTTGTCCACTTTCTGCTGTGACAAAGCAAATTTCCCACTTGTGGGATTAATAAAGATTCATCTTATCTTATCTTATCTTATCTTTAAGGAAGAAATCCAGCAAAAAAAATCAAATACAATTTTCCAGTTAGTCCAGATTAGAGTATTGTTTGAATTTATTCGATTCCGGTTCCGTGTTCCGGTTCCGCTTAATCAATTTTGGTTATTATCATTCCCTATTTCGATTCCACAAAGGTAAAAAAAAAAAAGAAAAAAAAAGAGGACAACTGTTTAACACTAGAACAGCTGACAGCGTAAATTGATGTAATTTAATCAGGCTCAGAATCAGAATCGGGTCTTTTGGCCTATTGGAGCAGCAGCATGTTCTGTAAGAGACGTGTGTGTGTGGTGTAGGCACGTGCACACACATGTCTTTACATACTGTTGTTGTTTTATACTGTTGTGCTTGAGAGACACTATCGACCGGAATCACATTCCTTGTATGTGTCGCTCACATCCTCGGCCAATAAACGCGATTCAGATTCAGATTCAGATTCTGATTCTGATTCTGATTTGGCGCCTGGAGCTGTACGATGGGCTCTGGGTCTGAATCCACTGGACGCTTGCTGTGTCTGCTGGCTGCAGCGTGGATGTCCGTCTGCCGGCGGCTGCAGGTCTAAACGTCCGAACAAACTGCAGCAGCGTCGCATCAGGAAGCGTCTTGTGCGAAACTGAGCACCGTGTTAATTGAGGCACGCAGCCGTTACAGGTACAGCCAGTTAGCCGCCGCTCTAGTGTTAAGAACCGATTTACAGAACCGAAATAAAAAAAAAACGAGTGTGTACCTGGTATTTTCGAATTGGTTCTTATTTGGAACCTAATTTCGGTTCCCATCCCTAGCACAGATGTAGTCGATCATCTAGGACAGGTATGGAGTCCAAATTTTACTTCTTTAGTGTAGAACAATTACTGTGAGTCTCATTCACTCAAACCCTGGTCAGAAGGTTCCCAAATCATTTGTGTAAATGCTTCCCTAACACATCTTCCAACCAGCTCAAACCATGTGCAGCTCTTCATTAGGGCGGTGCAGACTCGTGGATGTGGTTTAAGACTTAGACTTAGACAACACTAGAGCTGGAGAGGACAGATCTTGGATCTGTGTTTATGATCGTCATTGACACACGACTAATTCCTGATCAGCACTCCTACTCCAAAATCCCACAGCATTTGGCTACAGTTAGTCTCATCCCCTCATTACCTGCTCCTATCTCATTTTATTTCATTTCATTGCATTGCATTGCATTTTATTTCGTTTTATTGCATTCATCACATTTTTATGGCACAAACACTAACTCACTTTCATAAACCATTTACACCACTGATCTGTTATTATATCTTTTATAGTTTTGTTATTCTGTTGCACTGTTGTTGCTGTCTTTTACCTTTATTCTTCTTGTTGCACTGAGCATGCTCGCGACAAAAGAATTTCCCTCGGGACAAGTAAAGTTCTTTCTAATCTTATCTTTTCATATCTTAGTACATATTCGTTCATTTTTATAGCTCACGGTAAATCATACCAAACCACATCCACAAGCCTCTCCGATGTCGGCCGAAATGAAAAGAAATTGCACCCTTATGTCTGGAAAACTGTGCTGTAATGAACTATTCCTTTAATATCCTGGTAAGTATAATGGACATGAAAGACGTTTATGTGGAGCATAACTTGATTTTAATCCTCGGTAACTTACTTCCAACTCACGTCTGAAAGCTCATGCAAGATATTGGAAATACTGAACACGCTCAGAGCCTGTGGTGAGTATTGGATGTCTGTTTGATGGCCTGTCAGTGGTGGATCTGAGGTACGTGTAATAACTCTGGCATTATGTGACGTATGGAATCTTTGTGAACAGTATCGAACTGCAGTGAAATGGGCTCCACAGGTCATTGTGGGCAGATGCTGCGTGCCTCTCTCTTCCAGTGCAGCAGCAGTAGCAGTAGTGGTGGGAAGTTCAGCTTGGCTGGAGCGCGGCGCTGTGGTGTCACAGCCAGCTGGACGTGCGAGGAATAAAACAGAGTGCGATCGATCCGTCCAGCAAGCGCAAGCACACCGCCCGAGTGGAGATACATCCACATCCTCTTGGGCTGCTGCTGCTGATGTAAGGTTCAGAACCCGCTTCGGACAGCTCTTTGAATTGGCTCGGTGTGTGTGTGTGTGTGTGTGTGTGTGTGCTTGCTCATGTCCTGGCTTTGTACTGGCCAGTTGAGCTACAGAGCCAACAAAACTGCAACCGAACCTCTAACTTTAAGTAGAGATCAGTTTTTCACATCACTGTGGAACAAATCTGGGATAGAATTGCTATGTTTCAGCCACGGTTTTCAAGCATAAACAGCCTGTTGACGGTCCTGCCACAGGATCAAGTCAGGTTATTAACTAGGCCACTCCAAAATCAATGAACTAGCTATTGTGCTTCCGATCATCGTCTTGTTGCGTCATTCAAATGCGATTTAGCTTCAGATCACGGACTGATGACTGGACACCCTCGTGCAAAACCTTTTGGTTGTGATTCCATCAATTACAGCACATCATCCCGAGCCCAGAAGCAGCAATGCATTCCCACACCGTCACACTGCCATCGCCATGTTTCACTGTTGGACTGACGTTCTTATTGCCCCCCTGACTACTGTCTTCCCAAACGTTCCTCTTTCGACTCATCAGTCCACACAAAAATCAAGGTGTTTTTGACAAAATTAGACAAGCCTTTATGTGCCTCTTGGATGGCAGTAGAAATGAAACAAAAAATATGGCACTTTTTATGATCATTTTGTATTTGTTTCCGGTAAATTTGAGTCAGCAAACAAAACAGTGTGCACAAGAAGATGCCAAATTAAATTTTATTTCCCTGTTAACCTATTTCCATTTGGAAAATCATCTACTGAATGGCACCAGCCAGTTTGTGAGTGCCCTGAGGCCCATGAAGCTGGCCACTATCTTTTTTGAGCTGCTGCTCACACAGCATTGTATGGTAGCCGAACACATTTAGAGGAGAGTGCTGACTGCCCAATTCAGAGTGTGTGGACTGGCAGATGGCCAGGAATGGCCAGCAGCATTGTAGATGGACAGGAGAGAGAAACTAAGCCGTTCCTTTCTGTCCTGAGAATAACGGAGCCAATTTGTGCTTGCCTTGGCTCCCAGTAATGGGTAGATGTGGCATCATTGGGATTTGAACTCAGGTCCTGGTGACTGGGTTGCGTAAGACTTAAAAACAAACCCTTGTTAGGAAATATCAGAATGTCCCAGCAGCATCGAGAATAATTAAATAAATAAATAGCAGGAAAACTGGAAGATAACTTTTGCATGTTTTCCCGTCGTCGTGGGAATGTTCTTCTACGCAAAGACACACACATTAACATACACGCCCCCGTGAAACACACATACTTACACACTCAGACTGTCAGAGGAAGCCTTTTGTCAGCATTTTGCTCCGTGTTCAGTTTTATGATTATTATTTATTTTTTATTTTTGCCCTGCTCTCGTTTGGGCGCTCTGTTCTGCATTCTGTTCTGTTCTGTTCTTTTCTTTTCTGCCCAATTACAGCTGACCTTGATTCACAGACACACAATGATCTTTGCCCATAAATTCCATCTTTCTTCTCTGTTTCAATACAAAACCCTGCATTAGTGTCAGCGAGGCCTGGCCTCGACACGACTGCAGTGGAAAAAAAATATCAGCTTGTTTGTATTGATTGAATACCGGTAGTTCAAGCTGTACACACTCTCGGAAATAATCCGCTAATTATCTACACACTTCTTTTGGGTTAGTTTTTTTTTTCCAGACCAAACACATTTCTACATAATTAGAACACTTTAAGTATATTGTACTGATTATGTTGATCATCTTATGTTACATCTCTGTATTTTTTTAACCTTCCTTATTTGTGTGTGTTTTATGTATAAAATTTCATTTTCAAATATTAATTTCCCACCTTTCCATAGCATTTAGAATTAAACTGACTGTTTTTGTTTCTGCTGTATATAAGTGACTGTTCTGATCGACTGCATTGCGCTGTGCCTCATTTAGAAAGCAATCCAGGATGAAACACCACTGTATACTGAATTAATGTATATGACATTTGTAACCTCACTGAAATGATGCATTAAAAAAACATGAATCCTGATTTCCAATGTGGACCATATGGGTTGCTACATTTTCTGCATCTACTGCATATTAAAAACCATTGAAAATTCTGTTTTCCATGATATGTGCCCAAAGTCAGCAAGAGAAATATCCTTACTGTTGTTTTTAACACATCTATTTTGAGAGTGCAGTTACAAGAGGTAGTGGGATGGATGCTGGACTTTTGAAGTCAAGCCAAGCCTAGCTTTATTGTCATTCCTCTCATCACAGGCGGGTGCTGAGCAGGGAATGATATATATTTCCCCCAGAGCCACGATGCTACATTTAACACAGGAACAACAGGGCGCTAGACCACAGACCCCTGCAGGTTTGATGTCATTCTATAGTCGGAATTCAAGCCAAAATGAATGACGTTTTGGAAAATTGTCACTGTCATGCCCTATTCTTCCAGAATCCCAAAGTTTGTACGTTTTATCCTGTTCACATACTTAAAGACAGCTGTGTTTATGCAGCCTGAAACAAAACAGGTCAAAATAGCAATATCACAAAAATGGTGTATGACTAATTAGCATTCCCCTTTGAGAGTGTGCATGATGTAATAAATACAAGCTGTTTTTCACTGAAATACCTTCTGAAATACGAAGTGTTAAGAAATGACAAAGTCTGGCAACCTTGCAATTTACAAAAACTACAGAAATGTATTTAAAAATAAATATATTAAGCAAAAAAAAATATGTGTGGGAAAGCACAATTTCCATTTTTAAGATTTCTTGAAATAAGCAAAGTAACTAAAATTCAAAAGTATTTAGATCAGAGGGGAACAAAGATTTGTTTTCTTTGCATAAGGAATTCAGCTGCTACTTTCTTTTATTATTGCATTATGTTCTGAAATACAAAGTAGTAAAAAATGATGGCAAATTACACTTTGGCAGCGGTAAAGGAGGAGCTAGCATTGGGAGATTATAGTGCCGAAATTGAATAGCAGACTTTTAATGCAATATTATTTCATGCACAGGAATATTAGTACAGAGAATATTTGAAAAATGAGAGTCATACATAAAGCAAAAAACAAATGGCAAGACAAAATATATGAGTAAGCAACATTTCCTCTTTAAGATTTCTTGAAATAAGCAAAAAAGCCAAAAAGCCAAAATATTTAGATCAAAGGGGAAAAAGATTCAGTTACTAATTTCTTTTTTTATTACATGATGTTCACCATTTTAATGCCTTAGCGGCCATAAAACGTCATATTTTTATTCCACCCTACTGGCCTATAAAAACCCGTCTTATATAATTTTAATTATAATGTGAATCACCAGACAACTGTTATATTTATTGACAACTGTTATATTTATTGAGCAATTAAGTGACAGTGAAACGGTTTTGAAAACAGTGAGTGAGTGAATTTAAAGACTTTACACCACCATGTAACCAGTTAATAGGGGGACGTTTTCTTTCCATGTTATAAACCAATTATATATACATATATACTTATTTCACTTATTTTTAAGAAATCTTACCACAAACATTTTGCCCAACCAGTTTTTGTTTTTTTTAACATAAGCTCCTCACTTTCAGTACATTTTCTTTAGTTCTTGCATTTTGCAGTGGATTCATTTTACCCACAGAAACCATTACTGAAAGGGACCAAATTGTGAGGCACAAAGGGTTTTATTAACCAAAAAATGTCAAACGTTTACATCGACCAAAACTGCTCAACCAAAGCAAACTTGACTCAAACCAGACATTTGACATGATTTTAACTAAACAACACCAACGTACAACAAAGAAATAAAGGAGAAAATATACAGCTCTGGAAAAAAATAAGAGACCACCGCAATGATGTAAAGTTTCTCAGATTTTATCTTTTATAGCTGCGAGTATTGAACTGAACAGCTTTGCCTTAGTTTTAAAGAACTGCTGACAATATTTTCTCCTCATTTCCAAATAAAAATATTGTTCTTTAAAGCATTATTTTAAAGGAAACGACAAAACATCAGAATAAGAGAAATGATGCAGAGTTTACAGAACTCGAATAATTAAAAAAAAACAAATCTCTCGTTCTCTCTTAAACAAAATGGCAATAATGACCTTTGAGGAACTTCTAGTAGTGTTTCACCATC
>JBBJLS010006770.1:0-16203 GCA_037577275.1 Bryconaethiops microstoma
CCACTCTTCTTGGAAGGCTTTCCACAAGATTTTGGAGTGTTTCTGTGGGAATTTGTGCCCATTCATTCTGTAGAGCAAGGGTGTCGAACTCCGGTCCTGGAGCGCCGTGGCCCAGCATGTTTTGGTGATTTCCCTGCTCAGAAAAACCTGGTTCACCTTGCGAGTCAAGCATGGCCTTGTCCGAAATGTCCTGGTATGCTGAAGCATTAAGATTGTCCTTCACTGGAAGTAAGGGGCCTAGCCCAAACCCTGAAAACAGCTGTGTCCCAGTACTTCTGTCCATATACAAAGTTATGTGATTGATCTGCACAAAATAGTCTCAAGTTGGTGAAGTGAAATGAGAAAAATATATATATAATTAAAAAAAACCTGAAAATTGGTATGTACATATGTATTCACCCCTTTTGCTATGAAGCCTCTAAAAGTTCTGGTGCAACCAATTACCTTCAAAAGTCACATAAATTTTATTTTTCATTTTTCAACATTGCATCAAGACAGTTTCTGTTTAAAGCACTAATTTTTAGCAAATCTCAGGACCAAAATCACATTTCTTCCAAAGTGTCTTTGCTGACAGTGGTTTAAATGTGGGGCAAAGTGAATATGCTAAATGTGGATCATTACCTTTCATGCTAGAGGTATAAAGACATTACGGACATTTACTTAATGTATTTTATTTTTAAAGGCTAATTTTCTTAAACAATGATGGTGGCACTTTCTATATGACCATCAGTTAATGTCAGTTTTATTCAAAATACAGGAAAAAGAATGACAGAACTTTCACTTAAGATGAAAATGGTATAGTAACAAGGGTTGAGTGGATGCTGTGGGACATAAAATGAATAATGCATGAAAATGTTTCAAGCAGAGGATGCATGGTTTATACATTAATGCAAAAATAAGTTTAAAATGATTTTAACTATTATATTTCAAAATCAAGTGTAGTTACTGTGGGACAGGAAAGGCAAAAGGTACTTTGTCCATTCCACACACTGCTCATGGTCACTGCATCACTGGCTGCCCACAGCTTTACTTGGTGAATGGATTAAATACAGAGAAAGAATTTCTGAGCTGTGCTGTAGTGTGTTTATACATGACTATAAGGGCCACTACTTCACTTTGTCCTCAGGAGCTGAATGGCTACAGTATGAACTGGACACCTGATTATATACTCAGATATAAACTTTATATCAACTGGGAGATGGTTGTGTAACTTGACTGGGAGAAACAGACATTCAGAGTAATGTGTTATCTAAAGCAGAACGCAGAGACGGGAGTTGTTTTCTGAAGCTAGACCATTCTCCACAGGTTCTGAATAATCCGGCAAGAAATACTGGACTCCTGAGACATTATGAGTAGCAGACGGTTGCGGTGAGGGCTCATCAGAAGAGAGGCAGGCAGAAGAGCTCCTCGATATTGACTCTTTAACAAGAGATCTCCTCTCCTCCTCCCCTTCCAAAACATTCCTCTCCTCTTCTGGTGTCTTACCTAAAGTGGATGACACTGTTAGTGTCAAGTACATCCGCATTAGCTTTATGATTGACTCTTTAAATCATGGACTGTGGAATTGAAAGGCTCCCTTTTTTAAAGGGGCCTAATCATTGTAAAATCTTGAACACATATCTTTTTATTATCCTGTCCGTTCAAATGCATATAAATGTAAAGGCTTAATGACACTCATAGGCCTTTTGAGACAACCTGTATCCTAACACAGTAAAAAAATCATTTGACCTCAACTTCTTTATGACTGATTGGCTTAATTCTGTGCCAGAAATGAACCAACCTTGCTACGTTTGGCAAGCAGTGGCAAACTAAAACAGGATTCTGAGAGCAGATTGAAGTCAGTGTCATCTTGATCGTAGCACAAGCTACAGTGACTGCTATAAAAATGAAAGAAGTGCTGTAACACAATAACTGATCTGTCCTACTCCACCTATCAAAAACATTCCATGGTCCATGCTTTTAAGAAAGCAAAAAGATCAGATAAGATAAAATAAGATAAGTGGGAAATTTGCATTAGTATGGCTGCAATAGAATAGTATCATATAAAAAGTACACTATATAAAAAGTACACTATGATTCTGATATATACACATATATATTTAAACATATGGAGTGTCCTCAGGTACTTGGTAGCAGCAGACAGAAACGGCAGACACCAGAAAAATTGCATATTTTACCTGAAATATTGCACCAGAAATATTGCACACAGTAAGATCATAATAAGATAATATAAAAATTTAAAAAAGTAAGATCATATAAAATTGTCCATACTATCTGTGCTATCTGGCACCTCCTGCTGATCATCTCTGTAGACACATGTCTCCTCCTTCCCTTTGCCCATTATCTGCTCCTCAGACAGGTGGAGGTTCTGGAGCAGAAAGTAGGTGGTCATCAGGCCTTTTCCTTTCACCTGGATCTCCCCTCTTTCACCAATGTCAAACATTTTATCCTTCAGAGCCCTACAGAGCACAGCACCAAATGTCTTTACACAACAGAACACATTCCACATCATACATTCTACATCAAGTTTGCATGTACTATCAACTTTAAACTCAAGAAAATTTCTCTGTACCTCCAAAGGTGTAAACGGCAAAACCTACAGACAACCACACTCACAGCCAGTTGTATTCCAAGAGCACAGCACAATGCTCATACACTGCAAAAAACTACTAGTTCTTACAACCCAGAGTTATTCTGGCTTCAGGACAGGTTGAAAACAGGCACTGCATTTCTTAATCGTATGATGCACTTGTGCATTTTACCACAATTGTTTACAGGAGTCCAACAGAAGACTCCATTGGAAATCTACTCATGTATTCACAAATTCCTTCTGAGAGAATTCAAGAAGATAAGATGGACGCCCAAATTTTTACATGCACTACACGGGCAAAGGTATTGGACAATACCTGTTTTTCAGGGTTTGGGCTAGGCCCCTTACGTCCAGTGAAGGAAAATCTTAATGTTGCAGCATTCCAAGACATTTTGGACAACACCATGCTGGACAACACCGTCCAACTATGTGGACATGGTTGGACGAGTTTGGTGTGGAAGAACTTGTGGCCCGCACAGAGCCCTTACCTCGACCCCATCCAACAACTTTGGGATGTAAAGGAGTGTAGATGTAAAGTAGTGTAAGCAATGAATTTAATTACGGACCACATGGGAGTTTCTTATTGAAACTTGGGTTCAGAAAGGGAATGTCTCAGTTGCATGCCTGTCAATTCTAGGTGATTAGATAAAATCCTTGCAAAACCATACATTTATGTTCCACCATTAGGCTCTGTGCTTTATGCAAAACATGCAATGAGCGCCAGTAAGCAGTATATTTAGACTTTGAGTTTATGGGATCAGGTGTAGAATTTAGAGGCATTATTTTGCCTATGTGCAATAGCAGTTCTATGAGAAGTGTGTTGTTTTAGGTGTGTATGGTACCTGAAGGTAAAAGGACTCAGATGTATATGGTCTGGGACACCATGACTCTCCATCCGAGAGGCTGTGTTAACTGTGTCTCCAAACAGGCAGTATCGTGGCATTTTTTCACCTACTACACCTGCCAGCACAGGACCTGTGTGAAGACCCACTCTGATCTGAAACACATATTGTGGATGCGTAATGTGGTAACAATGATCTTTCAGGATACGAGTCTTTTTTTTTCTAGAAACACTAATGATGCCATTAATATTCTGAGATGTCAACATCAATGTCAATAACATCAATCAGTCAATGAGAGTAACATAATGCCCACCCCTGATCACAATCAGTGCACAAACTTACATTCAAGAAAATCTTCTTAATTATTATTGAAGAGCATGCCCAGACACACCAGCAACCCTCCTTGACCCCATCAGCAGGGTTAAATAGACATAAGGATTCACACCTGTATTGGCTGCCCTGTGATAGGGTTGGTCACCTCCCTGGCAGCAATCCTCATGCCCAGGGCAAAGTTTGCCACACGCTCAGCGTGCGTGTCCTTGGGGATGGGCACACCGCCAACAACCATATAAGCATCGCCAATTGTCTCCACCTGTGAGGAAGGCACTGATATGTGACTGTGGAAAAAGACTGCACCAAATAGTTTCTTAGGTTGTTTGTTTTTGCATACTATATGGGTTTTCAGAGTTTGGGCTAGGCCCCTTCCTTCCAGTATAAGGTCATTTTAATGCTTTAGCATTCAAAGACATTTTGGACAATGCCATGCTTTCAACTTTGTGGACAGGCCCTTTTCTATTCCAGCATGACTGTGCCCCAGTGCTCAAAGCAAGGTCCATAAAGACATGGTTGAATGAGTTGGTTGTGGAAGAACATGACTGGCCCGGCCTTCTCGAGCCAGGCCTTCCCGCCCAACAGCAGTGACTGACCTCATAAATGCTCTGCAGAATGAATGGGTACAAATTCCCTCAGAAACAAAGGCGGACCAGCTCCATATTAAAGTCTATGGAATTGAATGCAATGTCAATAAAGTTCCTGTTGGTGTAATGGTCAGGTGTCCTAATACTTTTGTCCATACAATGTATTTGATATCTGATATAATCTGATATTATCTGGAGGAAATATCAGATTAAATATCAAATTAAATTTAAGGATTAGAATTAAGTTTAACTGAAAAAGGTGGCTCAATACAAATTAAATATGCAACATCACTGCTGTCTTTAAGCTGGCTTTTTTGAGCATGAATTTTAGCATATTTGAAGATTATTTATTTTTGTGCGGCCATGAGTGTCCAAACTTTTGCATATGACTATATTTTAAGATATCTATGATGATGTGAAGAGCTAGGGATTATTGTCCATTTCAAGAAAACAAAGTACATTTTGTTGGTCCCAATGACGGATATTTTGCTTTACATCTCATTTGCAGGGAATATTTTTCCAATTTTTGTGAATGGCTTTTTGAATTGTGCGTCACCAGAAAAAAAGACTGTTTTTATTATCAAGCTATTCCACTTGCTTTGCCAGACCTTGGAGAACCTTTTAGACTTACTGAAAAATCACACAATTACTCAGACATGTTCTAAAAACCTTGAAGTAAGGACATGACGATTCCTCGCGTGTTTTTTTCTGACCTTGTAGACGTCATGGACATTTGTGAGGCGGTCGAACCTGGAGTACATGGAGTTGAGCATGTGGACTATCTGTATGGGTTCACAGGCTGCACAGATGTTTGTGAACGTGACCACATCACTGAAGAGAATGGTGCACACCCTGAACTCTCCTGAGAGGAAGCAACATTGCAGAGAAAATAAGGTTATTTTTATGATATGATTGTAAACAAGTTAAATGGATATGATAAATGTATCAGAAAAATGAGGATGCTATTACTATGGTACGTCTTTAGCATCTTTAAGTTGGGAGAATATCTGTACCGTGTTCCACTGCAGTGATGTTATTTAAGTGGCATTGACTACATACACTCACTCAGTCTTGGCTTTCACCATGAAATGGTAGAACTATCCCCATTTCCCTTAGGAAAGTCGGTGCAGTGGTACCTTTAAAAGTAATTTAAGGTATAAAGTTAAACCTAAAGGACTGTGGTAAGGGAACATTTATGCTGCACAAATTCCAGGACAGTACCTTTTTTTCTGGCACTGTAGAAAAGTCCCCAAAGAAAAATTACACTATATAGACAAAAATATTTTCTAGGGTTTGGGTTAGACCCCTTACTTCCAGTGACGGGCAATCCTAATGCTTCAGCACACAAGGCCATTTTGGACAACGCTTGGACTTTGTGGATGCAGTTTGGGGAAGAACTTTTTCTACTCCAGCATGACTGTGGCCCAGCGCATAAAGCAAGCTTCATAAAGAAATGGTTGGATGAGTTTCGGTGTGGAAGAACTTGACTGGCCCGCACAGAGCCCTGACCTCAACCCCTTCCAACACCTTTGGGATGAACTGGAACGGAGATTGCGAGCCAGACCTTCTCGTCCAACATCAGTACCTGATCTCTTAAGTGCCCTACAGAATGAATGAGCATAAAATTCCCAAAGAAACACCCCCAAATCTTGTGGAAGCTGTTACAACTGTAAAGTGGGGGCAACTCCGTATTAAAGTCTATGTATTTGAATGCAATGTCATTAAAGTCCCTGTTGGTACAATGGTCAGACATGCCAATACTTTTGTTCATATAGTATATATTTAACTTCTTAAAAAATTCTCTTTTAAAGAGTGGTTTAGAAAAGGTCAGTTTTAAGGGTTAGTGGCTGTTTTAAATGAAGTGTTATAAATATTAGTGTTATTTCGAGCATATGGATAGTTTAATAGTGATGAGATCTGCATGTTGCCATTCACTGTTTACTTTACCTGCATCTACTTTCTTGCCTTCTTTTAACTGGTTGGCGACATGGCGTGGTAACATGGCATACAAGAGCGTCTCTGTCTTCTTCTTCTCGACCTCCAGGTGGCGCGAGAGGATGCGCAGCTCCTCCTTTTTGCGCTCCAACTGGTTAGACAGCTCGATCTCAGCCAGGCGCTGCTGATTGAGCAGGATGAGGTCGCGTGTGGTGTCGTGCTGAGCAATATCAGCCAGGTGCAGCCCTCGCTCCTCCAGCTCTTGCAGACTGCGCAGCTTCGGAGAGCACAGATACACCATACAGTGCAGAGACTCCATCCACACCATCTGTCCTGCAAAGTTTACACACTGAGGTTCATCACTGCGTAAACATGGTTCTATATTCCAATCCCATAATCAGACTGACAGCAAGGCAAAGTTTAAGTATTTCTTCCTGCAGTAACGATGACTGACAATTCTCAAACAACAGCTGGTTGTGTGATAAGAAGGATATGGGTTCAAATCCCAGAACTGCCAGTGGCACCACTGAGGTACACCTCAGCTGAGGAGCATTCTCTACACACTGCTCCTCGGACACCCCCTGTTGGTGGCTGCCCACTGCTTCACTTGGTGAATGGATTAAATGTAGAGAAAGAATTTCACACTGTTCATGTGGGACTATAATGGGCCATTTTACTTTATACCCATTTCCTAATACCACCACCCCCCCGAGCACTACTGAATGTTTCACATAAACCAGCAGTTCCTCATCACTGAGTGTGACTGTTTCAGTGGATGATGTCTTCTACAACTTATTTAATCGGGAACTGCCTCAAGAAGTGAGGTCAACTTAGGCAGGTGTACTTACTGGAGAAATATGTGCTTTATATTCTTATTATTCATGCAGTATGAAAAAAGAACGTTCTTCACATGACTGATACCACAGACTGTCTACCTGATTGGTCAGATATTTGTCCTGACTGGACGCTGAGCTGATCCAAGATACCAAACATAACTGAAACTGAAGCAGGTTAGGCATGCAGTAGCTAGGATAACATATTATGGGGTCGAAAGGATTGTCACCCCCCATCTGCTAACAATGGGTGTCTGGGAATTATTTATTAATGCATTCGGATTTTTGTTTTCTCCTCAGACATAAAACTGTGCACTAAATTTTGTTGAAAAAAGCCATATTTAATCTTTGTTTCTGTAGAGAATGCGTGAAGTGAAAATTCTGTCATATGTGAACACACCACAGCGCACAGTGTGAACAGCGCAAAATTCTTCCTCTGCATTTAACCCATTCACCAAGTGAAGCAGGGGGCAGCCAGGAACACAGTGCCTCGGGAGCAGTGTGTGGGGACGCTACCTTGCTCAGGGTACCTCAGAGGTGCTTAGCAGTCTTGGGATTTGAACCCATGACTCCCTGATTACAGGGCAAGCACCCTAACCACTATGCTACTTACAGGGGGAGAAATAATTATTTGATCCCTTGCTGAATTTGTAAGTTTGCTGACTTACAAAGAAATGAACAGTCTCTAATTTATGAGGTTGTTTCATTTTTATGGACAGAGACTATCAACCAAAAATCAAGAAAAAACATGTTACATAAAAGTTAAAAATTGATTTGCATTTTAGTAAGTGAAATAAGCATTTGATACCCAAAAAAATATCACTTAGTACTGGGTGGAGAAACCCTTGTTGGCAAGCACAGCAGTAAAACATTTCCCGTAGTCGGTCACCAGGAGGAATTTTGGCCCACTCCTCTTTACAGAAACTCCCTAAATCCTTTAGGTTTCTTGGCTGCTGCTTGGCAACTCGAAGCTTCATCTCCCTCCACAGATTTTCTGTCAGATTGAGGTCTGGAGACTGGCTAGGCCATTCCAGGACCTTAATGTGCTTCTTCTTTAACCACTCCTTTGCTACCTTGGCAGTATGCTTTGGGTCATACTCAGCATTTCTCTTCTTCCTAACAGTTGAGTTGATGCCAAAGAGCTTGATTTTGGTGTCATCTGACCACAGCACTTTTTTCCAAGCGTTCTCTGAATCAGTTAGATGTTCACTGGCAAACTTAAGAACACAGTCAGTCTCTGGGAGCCAGAAGTCTGTCTGGGTTGTAGGGTATCAAATACTTATTTCACTCAATGATGTGCAAATCAAATTATAACTTTCATGTAATATGTTTTTTCTTGATTTTCGACTGATATTCTGTCTCTTTCCATAAAAATGAAACTACCTCATTAATTAGTGACTGTTCATTTTTTTTTATAAGTCAGCAAACTTACAAATTCAGCAGGGGATCAAATAATTATTTCCACCACTGTATGTTCATTTTTTAAAAAAATCAACAAATCAAATCAGTGTATTTGACTGGGGGTTTCGCAACTTTTGCCTGTATATTGAAATTGCAATACCTCGTAGTTTAAGCATGGACTGGTTTTGAAAGCTTTCCGGAAGCATCTCCCTCTTAGTCTTCAGCACAAACTGGCTGTTGATAAATTTCTTGATACTGTGAATATTGAGTGTGACTTCAGGATGAACCACACCGAAGTATTCATCCAAACGGGCCCCCGTTCTCTGTAGCCCTGGGACAAACTTCTGGATGTTCACGCCAGTCTGTTTTATTATTAGCTGCAGAGATTCAGACAGATGTAAATGTTCTGGAGAGTGAAAACACATAGTGCCAAATTGTACACAAAATCTAAATACTGGAAAGTTTTGCGTCAGAGGCCATTATAACTTAAGTAGTATAATGGTCTCGGGCTGTATTTATGTCAGAGGAAATTGCTTGAAGTCTTACATCTCGGTCAAAGACGATATGAAAAGGAAAAGCATTGCAGAAGGCTTTCTCCTCAATCCACAATCTCTTTGGATAGCTGGGGCAGAATGAGTATGCAATACTGTCTGAAATGGAAAAATAAATGTTATGTATTTGTGTTCCACTGGTAGCATTGTAAACATACATATCAGACACAACATTAACACCGTTTGCCTAATATTGTGTTGGTCCTCTGATGGCATCTGGCTCCAAGACCAGAGCACCAAGTTGGAACGCAGGGCCTCGATGGATTGGACTAGTTTGTCCAGAACAAAGGACAGTACACATTGAACTCTTTGTCATGTTTCTCAAACCATTCTTGAAGAGTTTTTGGAATGGGATAAAGTGCATTATGCTATGAAGTGTATTTTGGTCTACAGTAGTGTTTAGGTCAGTGGTACATGTCAAAGTAGCATCTGCATGAAAGCCAAGACCCAAGTTTTGTCAACAAGATTTAACATCAGACTGCCTCAGCCATTCATGTGTTGTTACAGAAAATGAGAATTATTAAACCACATCACCATCTTCCATTACTCCATGATCTAGTTCTGATGCTCACATCTGCATTGTAGGCATTTTCAGTGGTGGACAAGAATCAATATGAGCTCTCAAACCAGTCTGCAGCTGTTCAGCCCGATACATTGTATGTTCTGACATGTTTCTGTCATAGCCAGCATTAACCTAATCTGACCCTCTCATCAAGCCACCATAATTTCATACTTTTCAAAGGTATTACGTCCTTATACTTGACCATTTACCAGCTTCCAAGATGTCAACTTTGAAAACTGACAGTTCACTTAATTCCTAATACATCACATCTTTGACAGGTGCCTCTATATAGAGCATCAATGTTATTAATTTCACCTGTTTACTCTTATGGCTGATCGGTGTATGTATTGTCAGTTACGCAAAACATGAATCAATATATCTTTCCAAATAAACATCCATTATTTATGTGAGTTTGAAGCAACATCAAGATTTATTATCTCAGTCAATAAAACATAAAATGAGGTTTCATCTATTTTTGGGGATTCTGATTTGACATTCAGCACTTTATAACTGACAAAATTAACTATGATGAAGCACTTATTTGTGTTAACTGTTCACTTTTGCGGTGTGTTGGAAATAAAGCCATTATGGAAACAGAAATAGGCCTGATGATGCCTTTGACTGTGTTGTGGCAGGTAGACGTACCTGGCAGGACCTTTCTCACAACCTCTTTCTGTTCTTCCCCATTCATGTCAACTGGGTGGGCCTCTTCACTTGTCTGGGTCATGAGGAAGATCACATGCTCTTTCTTCCCTGTGCGCTCCTCCTCCTCCGGCTGCTCCAGGATGGTCATGGTAACTTTGCTGCCAAAGAAATCTTTTGCCACTGCTTCAATTATGCCTGCCATGTTGTCATGGAAACAAGACGAAAGAGGAAAAACAAAGGTATTTTTCAGTCTTTGGAATTAGTCTCTAGAGTTGATCTCAAGGTCACAGAGCAGCTATCTCAGAGACACAACTATTTGTTTTATACACTGATCAGCCATAACATTTAAAATACCAGCCTAATATTGTGTAGGTCCTACTTGTACCACCAAAATATGGACTCCACAAGACCTCTCGGGATGTGCTGTGGTATCTAGACATCAACAGCAGATTCTTTAAATTGCAAGGTGTGAATCAGATTAGTTTACCTAGCACATCCCACATGGGCTCAGTTGAACTGAGAGTGTGGCAGGGCGCATTAAACCGAGGGCTTTGCCATTAAGGAATACTGTTGCTGTAGACGTGGTCTGCAGCAATGTTTAGGCATGTGGTACGTCTCAAAGTAACATCCACATGAATGCCAGGACCCAAGTTTTCCCAGGTGAATATTACCCAAAGGAGCACACCGCCTCCACTGGCTGGCCTTTTTCCCATGTCGCATCCTGGTGCCAGCTAAATGATGCACACACACCCTGCTGCCACATGATGTAAAGTAATTCATCAGACTATGTGATTCAAGCCACCTTCTTCCATTGCACTAGGGTCCAGTTCATGTGCTGACATGTCCATCGAAAGCGCTTTCAGCAGTGGAAGGGGGTCAACATGGACACTCTGGCAGATCTGCAGATGTGCAGCCTCATTTGCAGCAAAATATGATGTATTGTATGTTCTAACAATTTCTATCATAGCCAGCAGGAACATTTTCAGCAATTTTGCCTGACAGTGGGGTCATACCAGAGGGGCTAGCATTCGCTCGCCACACAAATCAAAGAGCCTTGGGTTCCCAAGAGCCATTGTTTTGCAGATACTCTGACCCCAGTCGTCTAGCCATCAAAATCTGACAGCAGAAGCTATAGTTTTAGGAACATGACAAAGAGTTCAAGGTGTTGACTTGGCCTCCAAATTCCTTCTGTATGATGTGCTGGACAAGCTACTAAAACCGGTAGAGACCCTTGTTTCCTAGCATATAGGAGATGAAGAATCTGCAGCTAACACCTTGGCGACAGGTACAACACCTTCAGAGGTCCTGTGGAGTCTACGCCTCGACAGGTCAGAGCTGTTTAGGAGGCAAGAGGGGATCTACGCAACAAATAACTTGATATGGCTGATTGGTGTATATATGAATCTGTTTATTTTACCAGGTACAATATGGTGAAGTCCTTTCCTGTCAGAGTAATAGTGGAGCAGTGTATTGCCATCAGATGTTCGTTCAACACGGAACGAGGGAGCATTCATCTCCTGAAGCGGAACGAAAAGATTCACATTTCTGGCAGTTAGCAGATGCTTTTTATCCAAAGCAACTTCCATTCTCTAACTACAGGGAGCAGCTTGGGGTTAAGGGTCTTGCTCAGGAACCCAGTGGTGGTATGCTGAAGGTAGGATTTGAACCCATGGCCTCTTGGTCCAAAGCTAAGTGTCTTACCCACTAGGCCACCACCACCCCGGAGACCAGCAAGTTTCTTCCGTTACAGTTTTGAGACACACAGTTGGTGTTACTGGATTATATATGAGAACTTCACAAAAGTGTAGCCATTTATGGTACATGTATAATACCATAAATGGCAAACAGTGACATATACAGTATGTGGACAAAAGTATTAGAACATGAATACTGTTTTCCAGAGTTAGGGCTAGGCCCCTTACTTCCAATGAAAACAATCTTAATGCTTCAGCATACCAAGACATTTTAGACAATGGCATGCTTCCAACTTTCTATTCTATGCAAAGGGAGGACCAACTCTAAATTAATGTCATTAAAGCCCCTGTTGGTGTAATGGTCAGGAATCCCAAAACTTTTGTCCATAAAGTGTAATTCAGTTCATTTCAGTTATTCACAGAATGTGCTTAGGCACACTACAATTACAGCATTACATTAAGTGAGCAACACAGTCTGCCAATGAGATGGACAGTACAAAGCAAACCTGGTAAGATAATGCCAAATAACTGTGGAGGGCATCAAGGTTTTCAATAAATTCCACCAGGTTTCCACCAAGAGTGCGTAGCATTGTGTCGTAGCCAGACATTTTACAGAAACTGAAGAAGTATTCTCCAAACAGCTTCAGTACTACCTCGGAGGAGACGTCTAAAAGACAAAGCACAAGGCAGAAGAACGTTGTTTTGATTTTAAGTATTGCTTCAGTTTAGTTCAGTTTAATTCCATTGACTTGTCCATGACCAGCCCACAAATGCGTTCTCTTGAAGAAAGATATAACGTTGCTTCACAGAACACTGGCAAAAGTCTCATTCTGTGTAATGAGAAATTGTAGCAGACATTTGAGCTATCAGTTGCATGGTCACTGACATTTCAATCTGACTTATTGCTATTGATACCTGTACTGTTAGTTTTAGTAATTTATTTATTTTCATATCCATGCTGCTCATTTATTTATTCTATCTTCTTAAAAACCGGTCTATTGACGGCACACATTATTTGTTTTTGTTTATATATATATTTGCTGCAGAGAGCTGCATTGCAGTTATCTTGCATATGCTAGGACTTTGTTCAAACAAAGATTTCACAAAATTTTGTTAAATTTGTAATAATATCTGACAAAGATCCCTATTTTTGACTTATATGTCTAGGGCAGATGCCTGGGGTGGCACAAGACCATACAGAAATTTGACTGGCTCCCGCAGCGTCGCCGATCCAGGTGAACCTGTGATCAGTAAAAATGCAATATGCCAGTGGTTTTCCTGTGGAAAAAAATAAAGAAATAAATGGGGAAAAATAAAAAGGTCAGTGAACACATTTTTAATTTAATTTTTTTTTTCAAAATGACATGTTTGCTTCTTTGCCTTCTATACCCTTATTCCAGCGTTGCAATAGTATCTTCTAGAACCTAGATCCCTCGGGACCAGCAGTCATTCACTGGAGCCCAGGTGTGCCATCTGAGGTTCACACCTGTCCTTGTCTGTGTGTTCTCCCAGGGATCCGCACTCAAAACAGCGTCTTCTGTGGCACACGGCTCTCAGTGGGCAGCCTTCAGTGGGGACATTGTTAACACCTACACGTCGCTCTCAGTCCCTCTCTGATCAGCACATAACCATTCCCCAAGGCCGTCACCCAGACAGCACGAAAGCCTTTCACTAACTCTCTTTCTCTACTTTCTTTCTCTTGTTTTTAGTCCCCGCTTTCATTTATCGACTCCACATTTGACCCTCTGCTTATTGAGGAATGGCACGGAGTCCAGACTCAAGTACAGACTATGAAACAGATGATGCTTGTGAACCTGTGGCCGTGGAGATGATGAATGGGAGCTGGAAAAAGAGCATAGGCTTGAACTATGTTTGAAAAGCACAGGAGCAAAGCAGTTAATCCTGTCAAGGGCCACGAAACCTCCACTGCATGTGTGTCTCGACCTTGCTCATGAATGGTCATGAGACAGAAGGCTAGGTAATTAAAAACACGACTAAAAGTTGTTTGTGTGCACTCACCCAGCATTTTGCAAGCCTCTTGCACCAGACGAAGAGTGATGATGTCATCATAAATTTCATAGGTCATGAAGGTGTCTTGGACATCTGCCAATAACCTGAGGAAATAAGACACAGGATAAAGAACAAATGAATGTGAAAGGATGAAATTCATATCGTCACACTCCATCAAACAGTTAGCTGACCGTAGTTCTTCCCACGTCTGTTCTCCAAACTTCTCAACCACCAGTGTCCTCAAACATGTGTTAATAAAGCCGTACTGTCAGGACAGAGAACACAGGAACAGTCGAGGACAACATTACAACTCAATTATTAAGAGTTTACAGTTTATTTGTTACACATACCTTGTATCTGTGTGTACTGACCATTTTATCATGTATATCTACCATTTACACTATATGGACAAAAGTATTGGGATACACCTGTTTTTCAGGGTTTGGGTTAGGCACCTTACTTCCAGGGAATTCTCAGCGCTTCAGCAGACCAAGACATTTTGGACAACACCATGTGGAGAAGAACCTTTTCTATTCCAGCATGACTGTGTCCCAGTGCACAAAGCGAGCTCCATAAAGAAATTGTTGGATGAGTTCAGTGTGGAAGAACCTGATTGGCTCACACAGAGCTCTGACCTCAACCCCACCCAACACCTTTGGGATGAACTGGAACGGAGATTGAATGGGCACACATTGTTTCCTATATTCATTAAAAATACAAAAATAAATAAAATCCCTCCATGCCTTCCTTACTTTTGCCTTAATCTATGACATTTCTTCGACAGGAGTTGTTTAGGTATGTAACCCAGCTGGGATTAACATGGTTGAATAGCAGATGTTGATTTAAGTACGGCATTTCAGCTGTGGACTACTTGAGAACTGCTCTAAAGGCCGTAAAGTGAAAATTCTGTCATATGTGAACAGCACAGAATGCTTTCTCTGCATTTAATCCATTCACCAAGTGAAGCAGCCAGGAGCACAGCACCCAGGGAGCAGTGTGCAGGGATGGGTACCTCAGAGGTGCTTAGCAGTCTTGGGAATTGAACCCATGACTTCTTGATGGCACGGCAAACACCTTAACCACTAGACTACCAAGTGCCTAGAGTAAATATGAGTTCCCAGAGAAACACTCCAAAATCTTGTGGAAAGCCTTACAAGAAGAGTAGAAGCTGTTATAGCCGCAAACGGGGGACAAACTCCATATTAAAGTCTCTGTATTTGAATGCAATGTCATTAAAGTCCTTGTGGGTGTAATGGTCAGGTGTCCCAATGCTTTAGTCCATATAGTGTACGTGCATTTTGAGGGAACACATTTACTGACTGCAGGACACATATTGCTAGGCACAGTATGTTGTCAGTGACAATCTAACCCATGCATCATTGGAAAAGGAATACCATATGCCCCCCACAGCCCAGATATTATTTAGGAGGTTAACCATTCTCAACACAGCAGTGATACCAGCAACATGTGTCATGTCAGTGGATGTTCTGCTGGTACAAGGCACTTTTGAACACCTCGGTGCTAATGTCAGTGTAAGAACACTCCATCAAACACATGCTTTCAGCCAACAGCGTTCCTGGTCAGAAACTGAGCATTGATGATTTCTGGGTCATGATCAACACAAATTTGGATAGGAAAGAAATAACAAGTTGTACCAATAAGGAATGTGTGACAAATATAATGGCCAGCAGCTATCAAAAACAACTGAAACTCAGATTTAATTTTACAAATGCATCAAAAATTACGGTTGTATCACTTAATATTGCACATTAAATTCAATCTTTAGGTCATTTATTATTATTTTTTTTACCAAAATAGGTTTACAAGAACAGACACATGCTCTAATGTGAATGAAATGCTACAGCAAAAATAAGTAAATTAACCTAAGATAGGTGAGTTCATTAATCAGTCCAATAAGATTAGATGCTTTAGATCCTGATATTTGAGAATTACTCACTAATTAGAAAGAGAAGCACGCACTTACCATCTTTGCAGGCGTCCTGCTGGTCTTGCACAGATGACTGAAATGATGGACTTAGTGGATGGCCTTTACATGACCACTACGCACACAGATCCAGTTGCTTCTTCCCTTAATTAGCAATTTAGACCCCTCCTTGCTCCTGCTGTCCCTCCATACATGAGAATTGGACCCCACACACACACACACACACACACACACACACACACACACACACACACACACACACACACACACACACACAC
>JBBJLS010006797.1:0-16202 GCA_037577275.1 Bryconaethiops microstoma
ATTCAGCCAGCCCGGCTGGGGAGCAAACTGTCTGCTATGCAGGTGCACGCCCCCCTAGTTGCATGGATTTTGGACTAGCTGACTGATAGGCCACAGTACATGTGACTACAGGAATGTATGTCTGACACGGTGTTGTGTAGCACTGGAGCTCCTCAGGGAACTGCTCTGTCACCGTTCCTCTTCACCCTGTACACATCTGACTTCCAGTTCAACACATCCATCCATCCATCCATCCATCCATCCATCTGTATATGTATCTATCTAGACTCAATAGTCGACATCAGGCCTCATCACTCATCACTCCCATTGAGCACCATCTTGACCCGCATTCCTCTTTTTTTACATTTATCATCCCTCGTTCTTTCCCATTAACTTCAATGCATTTCAGTCAAACATTTATCCTACGAAACTCGAGACTCCACCTCCGGCCTCATCCCCCAACACATCTTGACCGCTATCTTGAGCCACACTTGTCTGACGGGCCACTTTATTAGGAACGTAGCCAACAACATAAAAGTCCCATTTTGACAAAATAAAGTCCTAAAATGACTAAATAAAAGTTCCATTGGCAAAATTAATGTCCCAATTTTTAAAAATTAAAATCCCAATTTTTTCAAAATTAAAGCCCCCATTGGAGAACATCAAAGGTATAACATAACAAAAAAAATCCTAATGGCAAAATAAAAGTCCCATAATGAAAATGTAAAACTCTAATGGTAAAATAAAAGTACATTATTGCCTAAATAAAAGTCCCAAATTGACAAAATAAAAGTTCCATTGTCAAATGTGAAGTCCCAATTTCACAAAATCAAAGCCCCCATTGGACAACATCAATGCCATAGCATGACAAAAAAAAATCCAAATGGCAAAATAAAAGTCCTACAATGACAAAATAAAAGTCCCATAATGAAAAAGTAAAAATCCTAACATTACAAAATAAACCCTTACAATTAAAATAAAGAAATAATTGCCCGAATTGCAAAATAAAAGTACATTATCGTCAAAAGAAAAGTCCTAAAATGATAAAATTAAAGTTCCACTGACAAAATTAAAGTTCCACTGACAAAATTAAAGTCCCAATTTTACAAAATCAAAGCCCCCATTGGACAACATCAAAGCCATAACATGGCAAAAAAATTCCTAATGGCAAAATAAAAGTCCTACAATAACAAAATTAAAATTAGCTGCACTCTCACAATTATCTTCCAACCATCTATCTATCTATCTATCTATCTATCTATCTATCTATCTATCTATCTATCTATCTATCTATCGGCTCTGCATGCTATCATATTTCCTTCAGGAAATGCAACTTTGTCTAGTTTCAAACTAAAATTACAATAATGCTAACAAAAATTACAATAACTACAATTATGTAAATGATATAAATATTGTGTTAAAATTTTATGTGAGATAATATATGTACCTTCATGTGTTCTACATGTTAGTTTTTGATTAATTACCAGTGCTCCTCTAGAGCATTGAGAATGAAAGAATAATATTGTAACAAGCAATCTTTGAAAGCTGTGAAGGTGCTCAGACCAAATGACTGGTACAAGCATTAAATAAATCATGGGTTTACAATGTGACAGCATATGGGAACCTTGGAAACTTGGAACTTGTTAATCTAAAATGTCCTTAATTAAAAGGTATTGTATTGGAAATTTTGAACTTATGTTGAACTTGTGTTATTTGTGGTAAACATGTTTTTCTCACATATGACTCAAATTGTGTTCATGACCCTAGTTCCATATGTATAACCTTTTCTTTATGTCAAATGTCCTCCCGAGAGGACACTGTATGCAGTTATTCTTCTGGTATGTAGGTGCTGATGACCAGTAACAAGGGAAATAGATACAAGGAAGTAACTAATTTACAGCTCTAGGGGCAGAAGGTACTGGAAGAACCAGATTTAGCCACTTTCAGAACTATGTAAGAGACAGACCTTAGGATTGTTACATCACTCTTGACTTACTACTCTTTGTAATTGTTTCAACTCTTTGCTTTGCTAATAAAGGAGATTCTTAAAGGACTTGCAGTGTGCTTTGGTGTGTGATTCTAAGGAGAATTTCCATGATAGTGTATAGTAACAATATTGTTTGTGTCAAATATTGTGGTATACCTCATTATATTAAAATGGCAAATGTCTAGCCATAAGCAGGCTCTCTGTTACTGGTGTACATGCTGTATTCTGGCCAGTGCTGGCCAATTACTGGCTAATATCAATGTAAGCTGTTTGGCGGATAATAGTTTGGCAGATAACAGGTATTAGACATCCTCACATGAAAATATTGATACTTAGCATTTTATTTAAGCATTTTCTTTAACTAAATATACATTTAAAAAAATTAAACTAAAGGTGAAAGTGAAAAAAGAAGGATTGTATTAAGCAAGATATCACATATATTTTTGATGTTTTTACCGGTTTCTGAATTTTCTTCATCATAAAAATGTCATATAGTGATAAAATCAGCATTATACCACCAGCCAAATGAATGACAGAGGTTTTCAGTCGTATGCCTCCTTATTTTATCACAGGGGTATACACACACTATTGCAATAAACATAATATCTAAGGGAATAAATGAATAACATTTAAATAACATGAAAAATAAATTATGAATATTAATCATAATTGTCAAATGAACTTTATTTGCACAGTTTCACTTGCAATGTTGTGGGAGTAAATTTGAATGTTTCACAAAATAAGACAGAGTTATGGCTGAAAATGGGATTCACAGTGTCACTAAAAGTTACCATAAATCCTGCAAAGAAAGGAGCTTCTAGAGTTAAAAAACTAATGACCAGGAAGAAACAACCATTTTTGACTATCTGTCAACTTCCTTCATTACTGTTTTTTTATTATGAAAGGGCCCATGTTGGGAAAAATGTGATCTGTCACTCTACTGTAAATAACAAAGTGTGATATAGTATGTAAACATTGTTAACGTTTCAAAACTGAGATTGAAAAATTCATTACAAAGAGTTCTAAGGACTGGGCTTCAGACTGGGCATCAGTCTTCAACATGCAGAATTCTGTTAATGTACAAAAGAATAATAAATGCTTGTTACATAAAACTACACAAATGTCATAAAAGGACCTCAGGGGAAAAAATACAAGAAAAATTTAGAATATAATCAGCATGTTGCGGTTTAAATTCTTATCCATTTATAAAGAATTTACTGTCTGGGTCTATGATTGGAAAAACTGAAAATGTTCAAATAAGTTTTATTTGCCTGGATTGGAGGTTTACAAAGAATGTCTGCATGCAATCATTTATCAGAATGACTGCACTGGAGTGATGCCTTCTGTTATTCACGTTGTGACTGTAGGAAAACTTACATACATACAGAGCACACAAAAATGTCTAATTTGACTAGTTGTGTAAATGAGGTGTAACACATGGGCTTCAATATTGGAAGTGACCAAAGTAGAAGCTGAGTATTTCCTCTCCGTCACTGTTTGGAATCATTTGATGCTGCATGCTGTTGGCTCAGTAGGCTGGGGCGGCATTACGGACTGCACAGCACAGTACCATGGTGAAGATCATTTCAAAGACCTACAAGCAAAGGGGACAATTAAGGACTAAAGAAAGCAATTGAAAGACAAAACTACAGCACTTCACCTTTAGCCAAGGTGAAATTCCAACAGAATATTTCAAACCTATTTTGGCCAAGGACTACTTAATCGTCCTTCTCTAAATTAGATCACACTCTACACCATACCAGTAAATCTTATGTTATTAAATAGTATGAAAATACATACCATGATGACAGCAATGACAAGAGCAGCCAGACCAATAACATGGAGTTTCTCCTTGAACAAGTCCCTCAGTTTCATATGGCAACTCTGAGAGGCGTGAGAGAGGTTGTATAAATAACTAGTACCAATTACAAGTTATTGAACATGTAACCATATGTGAATGAAAGAAAGCAGAAAATGTGTTTACTGAGGCTTGTCATGAGTCTTACCAAAGCAGCACAATGTACTTTGAAGTGGAGTTTATTAGTGTGATTGCGTCACCAATCGTGCTACTATTCTCACATTTTATTCTTCTTATTTATTCTTCTCATGGTTGAATTTTGTTGCTGCTGCTCCAAAGCTGATTAAGGTATTGGCACAATTCCAACCCTGATACATGTGTGTCCAAACCCTCTTCCTTGCTCAACAGTGCGCACATGTACAGCTTATCTGTCAGATGATCAGGGGCCAAGTATTAATCATTTAAAGTTTGGAGTTTTGTGGGCAAGTCAATTTGGGAATAAATACAGAGCGAGGGTGGAGGGGTGAGTCACCTTGAAAATGAATGCAAAGAGAGAGAGGAACATTCAAACATTGTGTCATCTCTCTCTTCCAGGTAAGGAAGCAAAATAAGGCTCCAACATTGGCTTTATGTGAAAAATGTTTTGATGATGTTGTGGTTCATGAAAAAATAATCAGCCTGTGGATGCTCTTAGCCAGCAAACTGCTAGCCAGCTCAGTTAGCTGACTTCAGAATAAAATAAGTCTTCTGTGGGTGATTAATGTGTTCACATTTAGCCTTAATTCGGTGTTAGCTTGAGCATTTAAGTGAGCTAGCTGTTTTTTTGCTCAAACAGAATTTTTCCTGTTTTTTTTTTTTTTTTATCTCAATGTTTCCCACCCATTTGTGGAATATGAACTGGCATTTAGTCTTTAGGAAGTTGCAGTGCATGTATTTAATGAATGAAAAATGTGTGGTGAGCTAAGCCCTGCCCCTTGGCTCAGTGATAACATGCTGGTCTGGGGAGGCAGTCAGTAAACAGTACCTAGTTTAAACCTTGTTCTGGTCAGAATTGTTTTTTTTTTTACCACAAACTATTTTTGGCCACAAAACCAAGGTGTGGGTGCCTTTCTCTCTGTGCAGAACTGTGGGTACACATCACTTCTTGGACTGTGCCCAAAAATTGCTCAATTGGTCATTGGTCAAATGTGGAGAGGAAAAGAGAGAGAGAGAGAGAGAGAGAGAACATGGTGAGTAAGTGGTTAAAGCACTGGGTTCTCGGGTCAATTCCCACCAATGTTCAAGTTTAGACATGTTCTCCCTTCAAAAGTTTGGATACATGCTATAGTGTCCTTAAGGTTTGCTTTGGACAAACCTTACTTTTACTTACTATTGCCCATACAAATAGGTTTTTTTCATGTGGCTTTTACACAGTGACCAATGTAAATGTAAATAGTTTGTAAACATTATCAGAAATTGGCACATGTAACATTCAGAAAACAAAACAATTCTGAACAGTCTGCCTATAATCATAATACTTCTTGAGTGCTATGCATGAAAAGCATTTTTACATATTAAAAATAAAAATAAAAAACTACATGTAAAAGGTAACTTCCTGAAAAGTAACTGACATTGTAGTAATGGTAATATATTTTTAGAGTAAATATGTAATACTAGCAAGCAATTTTCCATATTTTTGGTTAAAAATGCATATAGTGTATCTTGAATATCACTCTAAAGTGGAGTAGGGCAGATGTTGCTTTTTCCACAAAATATCATAATGTTAGTCACCGACAACATACCTGGGACATGAGAGGGTCGACAGGTCTTTTATTACAGACAGAAGACTGAACAGCAGAGAACAACTCATTGTCATCCCCTTTTCCACAACACTCAAGCTGAAAGACAATCACAGGATACCATTAACACTGCTTACTCTGACTCACATGAAGTGCCATCACATCTTTTCAAACAGGCAATAACACAACGTACAAAATCATAATGTCTTCGGCTGATGGTCCACTGCTACTTGTTGAGATAAAATCGGCATAGAATGTTTACAGCATTATTTTTTGCAACTCCTCAGCATAAGCCTATTTTCATTTTGCTTGTTAAATAATTTGTAATGAAACATATACTTTAAAGTACAGAAGGTGTTTTCAGTTTCTCTGTGTAGCATAGCTAGATTTTAAAAAAAGTTAAGTGACCATTCTGTCATGTGTGAACACACCACAGCACACAGGGTAAGCAGCACAAAATTCTTGCTCTGCATGTAACTAATTCACCAAGCAAAGCAGCGGGCAGCCAGGAACACAGCGCCCGAGGAGCAGTGTGTGGGGAAGGCACCTTGCTCAAGGGGACCTCAAAGGTTCCACTAGCAGTCTTGGGATTTGAACCCACGACTTTCTGATCACAGGGCGAACACCCTAACCACTGGGCCACCAGCTGCCCCAAAAGGCCAACCATGGTGGGACTCGAACCCACTAACTTTAAACTGCCTCTTTGAGACAGCTAGAAGTCCAGTGCGCTATCCATTGCACCATAGCGGTTACCTTTTGTGCATCAGTTCAAAATTTTCTCATAGTATATATCCTAACTGGCTCTTTAAATGTGTAGTTCTTCAAAGACTGTTGAAGATGTTGTTCAGATTCCAGAATTTGTGTTGCTTTGTTTTTGTAGATCTCCAACATGTCGTGGAGTTGACACAGCAAGGCAGGATGTAAGTATAAGTAATGATCTTTAATTGGAAAAAAAAATCAAACCCAAAAACAAACACACTGAAACACAGAGGTTACACACCAACACACCCATTTTCTCTCAGGGGAAGTGCAACATGCATACTTGGAGGATACAAAGAATGATGCAATTTTTTTAATGAAATATTAACCCACTGTGTTTTTTCCTTTCAAATAGGGGAAGAGGAAAATGTCAGCCCAGCGCTTGAGATCCTCAGCAGGACCCCATCTGACTCACCAGCCCTCCACCTACTCCACAGAGAGAAGAGGTAGGACCAAGACACTCGCTCCGAGGAGCCCATGCCCATGAATATGGACCACCACCAACCCAGTTACATCAAGACGTCATGGATGGTGCACCTGGATGGGGACCCCATGCCTGCCATCCTAGAGTTAGGCAGTGCTAATACACTAGCCCACCCTGTCACCCTCCCTGACCTGGCCTGTAGTCAGTTGGCCATTCACATCCATGTGCCAGAGGTCTTAGAGGCACAGATGGTCAGAGGGAGGGTCGGGAAGTGGCCAGTGGTCATGAGCCTCATGCCTGAACTGCCATGCCCCTGCTGGTGGCACAGAACTAGCCTGATTTCTCCAGGCAGAGGCCTGAGTCGGTGGGGCCCCAGAAGCAGGTTCCTAATCAAGTTCCACGAGGTCTAAGAAGTGTAGGGTGCTGCCAAAGCCAGAATGGAAGGTGAGGTCCAAGCCCACCTCTCTCTGCTTTCTCCCAACAGGTTAAGTTTCAAGTCTTCTCCTGCTCCCACATTGACACTGCCAGGCACCTGGTCCACAGTAATTCGCTCAGTGGGGGGCGGGGCACCTGGGAACTCAAAACACCCTGGAGAAGCTACAGGAACATTTTCACTGGCCGTGGATCACAGCCATCCCATCAAAATGCCATCTGGGGCTGACTGCTGCGCCCACCTCCAAAAGACAGGTACATGCTTTTCTGGGGCTGAAGTTATGTAGATGCTTCAATCATAACTTCTCTTTTGTAGCTTCCCCCTCTCAGACTTCCCCAAATAGAGTGAGCATGAAAAAATCTGTTGAATCGAGGAAGCATAGTGGGCTTTCCAGACCGTAAAGATGGCCCTCGTGTCCTTTTCAGTCCCGAGGACTTCCAACAGCCATTTATCGTGCAAAAGGACACCTCTCAGACAGGACTGGGGTCCGTTCTGTCACTGGTCTTCGATGGGGAGGAGCATCCAATCATTTATGTGACAGCGGGCCATCCGCACCAGGTCCTGAACATTATGCTAAAGGGACAGGTCCCACCTGCTGCTGGAATGCACAACATTACTCTGTTGCAAAGGAGGGCCTGTGTGACTTACTGTGTCATGGAAGACCACAAGAACTTTAGAAGCAGCTTGTCTGGTGGATGAGTCTACTGGATCTACAGCTTTCATGTAGGCAGCATCATAAAAGTTGATGAGCTCAGTGGAGATCTGAATAAAGAAAGAGTGGTTAGGTTCATATGGTAAAATACAGAATATACGGCAATCATGTTTAACAGTAAGGAACAGAGAGTGACATGTGAGTGTAATGTGTTGTATACCGTGTCCTTATTGATGAAACCCCATATTCCTGCTGCCACTTCACAGGCAAACAAGATCACCAAGCATGTGAAGAACTGAAGAGGGAGAGATGAGTGTCACAAAAACAAGCAATGGCCAATGGGTCACTTATCACCAGAAGGGTCCATTCATTCAGTGTAGCAAGTAGAACAGTCATATTTAGAAATGTAGTTCATCTTGGTAGCATCGCGTGTGTAAAAGTTGGTTCGCATCCGATGAATCTAGGTGCATTGGGGTAGATACTTGTGGCAGACTGTTTTTTAACATGGCTGAATTATTCATTTAATAACCATACCACTAATGCTAGGTATCACCACAGATGTAGTTATTAGCCTCTAGATCAGTGGCTAGCATTCAGGATTTTTTTGACTGTTAAAGGGATTTCCAGCGATTGCGTGATGTATTTGTGTAATGATTGTTGAGTGTTTATTGGGTAGTGAGAACACAGATGGAAAACATCATGAAAGCTAAAATGTGAAATGTGTCACACTCTGACAATGAGGCTGAGGTGTGTAGCGCTGCACTTCAGAGCTATTGTTTAAATGATTTTTTTAAGCTAGAATACCCCGTTAGCTTTTCTTGTGTCAGTGAATTATTTTGCCAGCCTCAGACTTGTTCCAATGTGTCATTACTCTTTACTCATCTTGACAGGGGTTACCCAGCGCAATGTACTTTAAAGTAGCATCAGTTTAGGATATCATGAACTGTCCTTTTAATAGTGACAAAAATATTATTCTGTAGTCTGTACTCTTTCTGGCAGTTGTATCATTGAAACCAAACAGTACTCACTGTTCCAAGGAGGCACTGAGACTCTTGAATGGCACCATAACAACCAAGAAATCCAACAAACATCATCACAGCTCCAACAGCTATAAGGACATAGACACCTAGAAGAATGATCAGTTATGTTCATCAGCAAAATGTTGCTCTTTATTCATTTCTTTTTTATCTCTTACAGCATAGCAATTTAACATTTACACCTTGGCTTATTTACTGGACGGGGTTATACTAAACCTTTTCCAGCCCTTTCACTGCTGGAGCACATCTATCCATCTGTCTATCCATCTATGGAAGGCATTAATAATATTTCTATGCATTATGTGTCATTTCATTAGCTGAAATGGAATTCATAACTGATGTTTGATATAATGCCTGTGTTTAAATGAGAAGTAATTAATTGAAATAAGGTGCAAATAAATATCTTAATGCATCTGGTGAAGTGGGTTTCTCTGCCTAAAAGATGTTGGCCCTACGATTGTGGTGTTGTCCAAATCACTCCCTCCACTTCTTTCCTCCCCCTTTCTGTTATGTAAAGACACCATTTAAGCCTCACATGTTATCTGCATTTCTGCTGCACCCTTCACCTCCACCATAGCAACAAACACTGTAGAGTGGGCATCAAAGAGTAGTCCAGTATACAGAAAATGATAGCCTTAGGGAAAACTAGACTAAACAGGAATGCACCACATAACAGACACCGTGGCTGTCATCTTTGAAATAGACATTGTGGCACATTTCACATCTACTTGCTGCACAGTCTCATTGATCTGAAGAACAGGCAGATACATTGGTATTAATGTTCTAAGGGTGCATATCTACTTCTCCTTGACAGGTAATCAGACATAGTCTTAATTGTAAACATCCTATCATCATGATCTGGAATTTTTATTGAATAATGTCCAATAATACAAAGCAGCATCATAAAATATTTAGATGCATACTGCTGTATTCTCCACCAGTTAAAGAATTGCATAATTAAAACATTAAGTTACATTCACAGAAGTAGTGGTAAGAACTATATGTCCGAGATGATTAATGTCCAAAAGCTACCTCACCAACTATTATTATATTAAGTTATTCAGAATAGGTTGCCTGATGCTAGAAGCATTAAAAATATATTTTAAAACACATTAATAGTGATGAAATAGAGCTTGTTAACTTCTTTTATTTACATTTTACAATCTTTTGCACATTATTATACCTAATATCTATTATTAATGTTAAATATGAAAACTTAAAAGACACATGTTGGTTTTGGATTATCTATACAATGGTATTTTATGCTTTGTGACCTCTGGTTCCTATCACCACTGCTGCTAATCTCTGTTAGTTTCTGTACAATAAACTAAGGCTAACAATACACAGTTGCTATCGCATCGTACTGCATGATGCTCAAGATATACTGCAATATCTGTCAATTAGAAAAGTTATTTATTTTGAATTTAATTGACATTATTATGACCTGCATGTACCCTGTGCACTCCTGAGGATGTTTATGTTACATATTGAAAACCATGCGTCATTAATGCATAATAGGTTGATCGAAGAGAAGAGATATAAAAATTAAAGCACAAAGAATGGAGGTTAAATTCTGTGTTATGCCGCAAAGGACAAAATAAAGGTAGAATTTGACAGGGCAATCATGGCTACTGATTCCAAATTTCAGCTTTTGAACATTTCTAAGCTGTAATGATTTGCCCTGGTGGTGGGGCCTGAGCATACTTTTGAAATGGTTCAACCAGCAGTTAAGCAACCCAGCATACTAAAA
The DNA here is from genome assembly GCA_037577275.1 of Bryconaethiops microstoma. Classification (NCBI taxonomy): domain Eukaryota; kingdom Metazoa; phylum Chordata; class Actinopteri; order Characiformes; family Alestidae; genus Bryconaethiops; species Bryconaethiops microstoma. Next base: position 10,598 of record JBBJLS010006797.1, read on the forward strand.
ACATCCACGGTACATTCTAATTTGTGGAGTAATGAGCACATGTGTAGGGCTGAGGAAAGAAAAATAAAGTTATGTTCTTTCTCTTCTTTGCTTGGGTGGGCCAAACCAGCTGGCTGGCCCCTTAAAATCAAGAGAGTCCTTTGGTGCTATAAAAAGCAAAGGGCGGAGGGCATTGCAGTTTTGCCTTGTAGTTAAACTGGATGGAGTGAGACAAGCTGACGGCCCCTACACAAATTAATGGCTGCTATGGCAAGCTAAAACCAACAGTAAGAAGAGCACAGCGGCTAGAAGAAATGTGTATTTCCAGCAGCTGCATGAGTCTCTATACACAAAAAGTAGAAGAACAGTATGTGTGAGTGTGTAAGGGTGGAGTGTAAACACACCCTGTGGTAACATTTTGCTTATCCCTGGCCAGTTTAAAATTAGAGTCACTCTCTTTCATAAGGGTGTGGCTCCAAACACAGTTATATATAAAACTTTGTGTGCATAGTCACTTACACACACAACTCAGTAATCTTTCTTTGTGGTATATCTCAAAAAATATCTGGATATTAGTTTTGCTGATAAAGTTGCTATGAGAAAACAAGAATGTGGCTTTAAACCATTACTCTTGATGTGCGATTCTTGATGAAACATAAATTTGCCATCCTAGCTTTAGTCCTTTCAGATTTCAAGAGATGTTTCTGCACAATCACGACTTTGCATAAGGAGCAACAAATAGATACAGGATCTCTTGGCATCTACAGGGTAGAAAGACAGACGCTAAAGCTCAAAACATATAACTTCATCGAATAGCAATCTGTGTAGACAGAGCCCCAACCAGGCCTTATTTTCTGTAAAACCAAAAATAGCTGATTAGAAATAAATCTACACATATATGTAAGAACAAATGCTAACTTTGTTTGTTATGTAATGAATTTATAACCCTGTCTGTAGTGGAGTGTGTACACATCCTGACCCAGTGGTCTATGCGTTCTTGAATCCCACAGGATATACGCAGATCCTGTTTCCTCTCTCTCTCTCATGGTGAATATTCTAAAGTTTATCATTCATCATAGTTTCAAAAGATTCCAGTACCATCCACGGTGAAAAAAACAGCATGGCACTGCTAACTTCAATACAATATGTAATCTGCATAGCTTTAAATTCGCAAAACTTAAACAGGTCTTTTTTTTGTCAATGTTTTATTACTGCAAAGTAGCGAAACTTGTTGAGATTAGGGTTGACTGCCAGTTTCCCAAGGTCCTGAGGCCATTTCTGCACTCATAAATTGTGTTGGTCACACTGGCCAGGACATGTTTAGGGGGTTGCAAACTCTTGCAGCTCTACCAACAGGGAGGAATACATAGTTTCAGTGGCTACATTAGCAAGTGCATCATTGTTGTTACTATCTCCAACCACATTCCATATCCAGCCATGGATGACTGCAGAGGTGCGCGCACTGCTAAGAACCCAAGACACTGGCTTCAAATCAGGCGAGAAGGCAACCCTGCAAACAGTAAGGGCCAACCTGTCACAGGGCACCAGAAAAGTGAAGTATGAACATGCTCAGAAAATGTATGCCCTGTGACAGTGTGGCCTCCCTTCCAAATATGGTTAATGATTCGATTGTCATTAAGTGCTTCTGTACGATTTGAGGTGTGGTACAATATGGGGGGAAAAAAGGAATGTGGAATGAGCAGGAATGATCAAGTACAGAGAGGAGGTACAATGCCTCACGGATTGGTGCAGAACTAATGATCACCGTTTCAGAATTGCACAGTACAGCTTAATCAACTATACTGTGCAGTTCTGAAACTGTCACTTTTGGATTTCTGTGTGTCTCTTCTGCCATTCATCTTACAATTTTCAACTCTTCCATGCTTTTCAGTTTTATATCACTATAATTGTACTTAATGGTAATTTCAAATACTTACTTTTTTCTAATATGTGCAATGTTCTGTCTCATTTAAGATTTCTTGCATTACCAATATTTATAGATGACAAAGAGATTTTAAGTGTGTAACCTCATATTTATACCCCAGGGAAACAGAAAATGGCTATGGACAATGGGGTTCTGGGAGACTGGGAGCAATGGAAAGAATTTTTTTCTTTTTTTTTCAGGAACATTTGAATGATTATTATTTTACGTATTATTGTTTTTCCCAGTTTCTTGAGGGACGTAATCCTGGAGTTGACTGTAGCTTCCTGGTGTTCCATAATGATGTGGAACTCAATAAGTCTGACTTAAATTAAAATCTTTTGTCATTTGATGTGTGTACAAGGCACAAATGTACCACTCCTGTTGGTTTACTGAAAAAGTAAAACGACTTGCTTAGGCAAGATGTGTGAGAAACTTAGAATTTAGGTATGAAAGATTATGACTTACTGATGTAGAAAGTTCCTGGAGCTTGGGTTCCCTCAAACTGAAGCATCAGCAGGGAACTGGTTTGAGTGTCATGCCGAAGCCACAGAGCTATTCCCAAAATAATACCACCAGCAAGCTTTAATGGAGAAAGATATTTCAGGTTAAAAAAAAAAACATGTGGTGTACTATGCACCTTTTATATACTCCAAGAATGAACTTCTGAACATCTGATTAGACAAGGTCATTTCTACCACAAATAATAGGCATATTTCAATTTTGTATACAGTATTCACAATGGATGAGAAAGGAAGCTCTTTGGTTTACTGATGTCAGCTGTTTATGAAAACTATCTATTGGCACATCAAAATTGTTTGTTGAGGATCAGGAACACAGAGCCCCATTCTGTCACGCACTGTCATCAGTGGAGCACAATAAGAGGAAGCACTAGGCTACATGATGTTTGGATCTGGTGTAAAAGACATGCCACACCTTTCTCACAAAGACTAGAATAAAGGTTGTGCTCATGTAAATGAAATGGAAGAACCCACATGTGAGGTCTGAACTGTAGGTTTAGCTTTTCTATGCCGGGTAAAGGAGAAAAACATAAGGACTGTAGCAAACATGGAAATTAATAAAGCACAGCAAATATGAATCAATATCAGTGGCAAATGGAAGGACAGAGGAGGAAGCAGAAAAGTTTAAAAGCCACACTGTTTCTAATATTGTTCCCCTACTATACTGCCATTGCTTTTTTGAATAAGGAGTTGCTCACTTTGTGGAAAAAACAGACCAAAGTCCCTCTGGAGTCAGGGTTTAAGGAACCACACAGTGCTATTTTATGACGATTCTTGTGGCCAGAGTGGAAGGATCAAGCCAATTTACCATCATATCTAAAGACTTATTCTTGGCCACTTGGGATTGCAATTAATGAGTAGTTCAGCAGTTCGTTACTAAAAGGTATAACACAGTGCAATGGGGTAAAACCATTAAAAATCATTTGATGTAAAATGGTTTGTTTGAAAATGTACTTTCATAGATTTCTTTACAGTAGTGGAGTCAGGAACCAGGAGTTACAATGTCTACAAAGAAGATATTGCCATTTTCTATACTATTCAAAACTGCTAGTGAACCCGCATGACTTTTTTATTTGTAAAACAATGGAGAATCAAAATAAATACATTTTCTTTGGGGATTTTTCCTAACAACACCTTTCTGCCATGACTGGGTTTGGGAAAATCAATAATGGACAGTAATGGACATAAATTAACATTACAATGTAAAAAATAAGATAAGATAAAGATAAGACAAACCTTTATTAGTCCCACAAGTGGGAAATTTCCGTTGTTACGGCAGAAAGTGGACAGCACAAAAGTAAGAGTAGCAAAAAACAATAGAATAAAGCTGTACACAACAGTATGGTATAAAAGAACACACTATACAAATAATACAAAAAATATAAATATAGACATGTGTGTATCATATACATATACATATATACACATATACACATACAAACATGAATATATATACACATATAAATGTATATATATATATATATATATATATATATATATACGCACATATAAAAAAAATCTAATGACATAATGACAGTATAATGACAGTTATTCACATCGTACACTTTTCCTTTTCTGTCCTTTCGTTTGTCATTGATATTGATTAATTTTTGCTGTGCTTGACTTAATTTCCATGTTCACTACAGTCCTCTTTAATGTAATGATTTTTTCACCCAGCATAGGAATGCTAGACTTACACATCATGTTGTACCTTGTACATCATAGAAAAAATAATCAAAAGTGAAATCGGTCTTCTCCATTTGCACTTTTCTCGCATTATTGGTTACTGCATCCATAGTTTTAGCAAAATCACTGTGAAAAATCAGAATTGTGAGTGACAACTACTTTAAAAACAACTAATGATTTTCTTGACTAATTTTGCAAACGCTTTTACACTGGTCATGACATAATTCTATATATGTTACTTTAAACATCAGCCAGACAGGTCTTACCGAATTTTTTTTTATAAAAAAAAATACTATTTCTTGGATTTAAGTGTTTTTAAGTGTTCATTAGGTCTACATCCAGCTATTTACTTTAGACAGCTTTAAATCAATACTCCAAACAGAAGGTCAACTAAAACACAATCTCTCACTAAATTCTGAGACGCTCAGGAATGTTGACTGTTATTTCATTTTTCAAAATGTCATCACAGGATACTTAAATAAACAGAAACTCACCCAGAAAATGAAGTTGAAGAAAAAAAGCATGTATTTAATGCATTGAGAGCAGCCTGTTAGGACCATGATTAGCCGACGACCTTCCTGGATTTCAATGAAACGATCCTGAAATGAGCATTCACTTTCAGGGTAGAGGCAACAAAACCATCTGAGCAGGAGCAGCGGGGTGTCAGAGGGCTGGTCCACACAGATGTTCTCCACACAGGCAGGAGCTCAGTGAAGACAGAAAACTGAGACAGCCTACACTGGACTAATGAGATGGACACGCAAGAATTTAAGCCACTTTACACAACTTTAGACTGTTTGAAGGCTTTCATTAAAATTCTTTGAAGAGTTTCATTTAGGCCATCTAAGTGCAGAAAATGAGCTAAAAATATGAAAAAAATATTATTTCGATGGAATTAGCTTTGTGAAAAATGTCGTGCTCTATGATTATGACCTTTCATTTGCATTTTGTAAATACTGTGTAAGTCATTCTATTCACTGTTGGACCTCCCTCACAACAATTCCAGACTTTCCACCTCAGATTTTCCACCTCAGTATATCCTAATGTGATTTCAATAACTTCATATATCATACATCGTCTTTACATCATATCACTTAATGTGACAGCACATACCAATCAAGGACGCAGATAAATGGTCACGTTTTATTCAAAATCAAGATTTATGTATTACATTTATACAGTTATACAGCTATACATTTTGATTAAAATCAATGTAAACTGTTAATCTGTAATCTATGACTTGTTTACATTTAGTAGAAGCTTCTGATCACATCTTCTCACACACTTATAGTGTGTACATATGGGTGGGTGAGTGTGTGTCGGGGGGGTGGCGAGGTGAATGTGTGGGAAGGGAGGGATGTGTGTATGAGGGGTGTGGGAGGAGAGAGATGTGTGTAGGGCGATGGGTGTGGGATGTGTGTGTGGGGAAGGGTGTGTGTGGAGGGGGTTGTGGGGGGAGGGCTGTGTGAGTGGGATGTTTGTGTGAGGGGATTTGTGG
>JBBJLS010006852.1:0-16199 GCA_037577275.1 Bryconaethiops microstoma
TATATATATATACATACATATATATATATATATATATATACATACATACATACACACACACACACACACACACACACACACACACTTTTTTCCCCCCCCACAACTTAACTTTAACTTTCCAGTCTATTTTTATGAATGCCCCTCAGACTCTGAAAAACTGTGATCGAACTAAACTATAAGTCTAACTGGGTCGGTCTTACTACCGCTCTCCCCAACCTAGATCTATGAGTAGGAGTAGATAGTGGTTCTGGATCATTCTGCTGCAGTGATGCTGCTTTAGGTTGTTGCTCAGGGACCCAGTGGTGGTGTGCTGAAGGTAGGATTCGAACCCCCGTCTTCAGGTGATCAATCACGTCATTAGACCTTGTGAGGGTTAGCAGTACAATCAGCATGCTTGACAGTTGAGAACCAGTTCGTTCTGCTGCTGGCTCAGCCCCGGCCACCATATTGACTGTGGTGCCTGCTCTCAACACTTGACCACGCCTTGATGTCCTTCGTGCAGCTTGGCAAGAACATAATTTCTCATTACTGAGGGTATGACGAGTCTTTGTCCCTTCAACAGGAGACAATCCTGGACTGTGAGAAAAGCTTGTTCACCCCAGTAAAGCTTGAGTGCAGGTTCGTTGGTGCCCTGTCTTGGCCATCCTTCTGCACACAGTTGCATCACACGTGTGCACACACTGTCCCTCTGCAGCTGGTTTTTCAGCTCCTCCAGATAGGCAGTGCTCGCAGGTAGGTTCTCCATTACCGTGTTAGTATCTTTCAACAGCACTTTATCAGCCCGTGATTCCCCTTTCTTGACTGGCGCTCGTGACAGCGTATCTGCTGTCCACATGAGAAAAGGAGTATGAATAGCACACCAGACGCATTCTGAAGCGTTGGATCCAGGAAGGTAGAACATCCAGCGCTTGAGACCCCAGGAGACTCAAGAGAGGCTTGTGATCCATTTCCAGCTGGACATGTTTCCCAATCAGAAAATTACAAAACCTCTCACAGACCCAGGTCAGTCCCAATGCCTCCTTTTCCACTTGCGCATATCTGTGCTCGGTTGGAGTGAGAGACCGCAACATGTAGGCTATTGGCCTCAACCCCTCGTCCCATTTTTGGAGTAGTACTCCTCCTAGCCTGTATGATGACGCATCTGCTGAGACTTTGCTTTCTCTGTTGGGATCGTACATGACTAGCACAGGTGGTGAGGTCAATGCATCCTTCAGATATTGAAAGGCTCTAGCCTGCTCTGTGCCCCACATCCATTAGTTCTTTTTCGACAGGAGATCACGCAGAGGTTTATCTCTCTCAGCCAGCCGCGGGGTAAACTTGCCCAGCTGGTTTCCCATTCCGAGAAAAAAATCTTAATTCACTCACTGTCGTCGGCTCCTGCATCCTCTTCACAGCCTCTGTCTTGCATGGGCTGATGCCACTGGCAAAGACTACATGGTCTGGGCTGACGCCACTGGCAGAGACTACATGACCTAGGAAGCTTACCTCTGACTTTGACAGGTCACGTTGATCAGTGTTTAGAGTGATGCCTGCCTTATTGATCTTTTCCAGCACAGCATGCAGGCGAGCGTCATGCTCCTCATGTGCAGCCCCATACCAGCACATCATCAATATGGCAAATCACCTTCAAGCCTCTCTGTGACCTCTGTCACCATTCTGTCCTGGAAGTGTTCAGGAGCAGATGCCATGCCAAAGGGTAGCCGCTTGCAGAAAAAACGTCCAAAGGGTGTGATGAAGGTTGTTAGTTTCAATGAATCTTCAGTCAGGGGAATTTGCCAAAACCCCATATTTTCATCCAGCTTACTGAAAATTCTGGATCCAGCCAGCGATCCCAGTGTTTCTTCCACTGATGGCAGGACACATTCTCTCGACACATTGACTCGTTCAGTTTGGTGAGATCGACACATATGCGCACGGCACACGTCTTCTTGGACACTACCACGATGCCAGTGTACCAGTCCATCGGCTCCTCAACTCTGCATATAACCCCGAGGCCTTCCATGCAGGACAGTTCCTGACTTTGTCCAGCAGTGGCAATGGGATCCTCCTTGGTGTTTTAAGTGAGAAAGGTTGAGCCCCTGGTTTCAGCTTCATGGCGTATGGCTGGCACACTTCTCCAAGACCGCTGCATAGTTTTGCATAAGTTTGCTTTAATGTCTCTATAGTGACACGGTCTTAGCGTGCAATAAGTCCCAGCCTACAGCTCACAGGTCTTCCCAGCAAAGCAGTGTGCAGATAACGAACTACATATATATCCTCCACCTCCATCTTCTATAAACTGATTGTATGAAGCTTTGTTTTCAGGTATGAGCAGACCTCTGTTCCTTTAAGCCTCACCATAGTTTTGTAGAAGAGCCGGAGAGCAGGAAATCTGATCCGAGTTGACCTTCCATTAATGTATAAAGATGGTGGTCTCCATGCCTGCTTTTAGACAGCAGATTGCAGTGTTCAAATCAGATTGGAGCTTTACATACTTTATTTAAGCTAAACTAATTTTTATGTAAGCATAAAAGCATTTTATGTAAAAATCAAAAAGATAATTTCCTCAGTTGCAATCTATATAATGCTATTAATGCCTGTCCCCAAAAACAGCCTGTTTGCCTGGTCAAAACATCACTGTAGGTTTAATGGCCTTTTAGCCTGATCTAGAAAAACTACTACTTGTGTTACAGAGAAATTGTTAGACCAGCCCTAGATATTTACTACACCTGTACCTGTCCCGCTGCTCCAACAGCATTAATATATTGTATATCTGTAGTATATTATATATGTAGTACATTATATATAATATCCAGTTCTGAGCCTACAATAAAATACCCCTGACCCCAAAACACGTTTCCATTTACTACAAAAATACCATAGCAGTGTATTCATACACTGCTATATTCACATATAGTGTGTATGTCTGTCCCTGATTGTAAACACTGAAAAAAGGGTACTGAATCAAAGTCCCAAATGACTCCAGTACAAACCGAATGAAGCAAATCTCACATATGAAGACACCACACATATCTAGTTAATTGACTCTAATTGAGAAGTGTCTTCCCTTTTCCAGATGCAGAAGTTTTTCTTTATTCTCTCATGTGAAAATCCAAACAGTAATTTCTATCTAGGCTGAATTATATTGTCTAAAAGTATATCATCCTCAGGTTCAGTGTCCAAATCCTACTCAATTTCTGTGAATAAAAATCTAACAAAACACAATAAGACCTCAGTGTCTGCTCCTTGCCCTTCAGTGAAAACATGATGGGAGACGTCATTCACACCTGTGTCTGGAAGGAGCTGCTGGAGCTGGGATGCATTTGCTGATGTCAGATTAGTGGAGCTTTGTGTAATTAATTCTACTGCTTCACTGATTGATTGCAGAGGGAGAGAGAGAGAGAGAATGAATCACTATGACTAAAACTGAATGAGAAACCTCAAAAAGTGGGAGATAAAACAGACATGGGAGACATTTTGTCTAAATGAACAGCCCTGTGGAAAAGTCTTAAGCCACCCCTCATTTCTTTATTCTGTATTTTGCTTCGATTTACCTTGTTAGTGCAAAAATACTATTTTATTCCTCTCAAACTATTTTTTTGCATTGTCACCGAGTGAGCCGTGACGCTTACGCAGCACGTAGCGCATTTTAACATTTCAGCTGACTTGTTGCTTGTGAGTTCTCATTGGCAGTACTGTTTGCACTGTTTTATACTGAAGGTTTCATAATTCACACTTGTCATTTATCACTGTTTGCCATAACTTATTTTTAGGTCACCCCACTTCATTATTTAGAGTGGCAGGAAAGGCCTACTGGTACGGCAGCATAGTGAAAGTTTGTGTGACATCACATTTAAAATACTTTATGTTCATTGTAATTTTCACCTCTCATCTGTAGTAAGTTCTGTCTAGTATCAAGAAATTAATTACATCTCTGCTTACTCATCACCATTCAAACTCCACATAGCTTCCTGGGTCTTGTGGTGAAATTGAGAGACTGCACCACTTACCTTGAAACAGAGGGGTTTGGTGTGTTAAACCATTTTGACAGGGGTGTTTTGATTTTTGCACCTAAAGCTGTGTTTTCAGACCTTTGGGTGAAAGAGACTGTTTTTTGTGTTGTTTGTTTTGTATTTGTATAATGTTAAGTTAATTAATTGATTTTGACAGTGGGGTTGTCTAATGGGTGGGGCTACAGCCAGCTTTGGGTTGTATAAGGCCACATGGCCTCAGTATGTGAGTTGAGTTGGAGAAGGTAATATGTCTGTCTAGGACAGGAGGTTTGGTGCAAGGTCTATAGAGACATAGCCTGGCTAACTTACACCTATAACATAAAAACTTTTTGTTTTTGCCCAGTGTTTGTTTGGTAATGGTTGCTGTTATTATATTACTGTGGACCTCTTCTGCCTGCTCCCCTGCTGACCATTTGCTCACATTTGGTGTCAATGGAATCTGGGAGTTATGCGGAGAGGTAATAAAGTCCAACTGACCAAGAAAATTGCTTCCAGAAAGGACAAGAAGGGTGAAGAAGCGGTTGGAACGGTACAGGGTGCCACAGAGTCCACAGGGCTCACTACAAGACCCTCCACAAGTGAGTCATCTCTTGACCGGCTGGCAAGGAGGTGTGAAACTTTTATGGACGTGCAGCAAGCCAGAGACGAGAAACTGGAGGAGGAGTCTGCCGGGCAAGCCCACCAAGTCTCAGTCCTCACCCATCAGATGACGCAGGTTCATCTGGATATGGAGGCAGTCCGAGAGACGGGGAAGCATGTCACTTCCTCTACCTTTCCGGGACCCAACACCTGAGCTACCTGCAGCCACCACCAGAGGGGTTAGAGGCTACAAACCAAAGATGGCAAAGCTGGAACACTAACATCGAGCACTACCTGACCACCTTTGAGAGATTGGTAACAGCCTGTGAGTGGGCTATTCATCTCATACTGCTCCTGACTGGCAAGGTGTGGAGTGCATTCATTGCAATGGATCCAGCTAACAACTTGGACTATGATCAGTTAAAAGAAGCCATTTTCAAGAAGTATGTGATCAATGCAGAGACCTATGGTTTGCATTTCAGAGCCCTGGAGACCAGCCAGGATGAGACGTCACAAAAAATCTATGTCCAGCTGTGTTCAAGTGGGTCAGGTACGACCAGAGCAGCAAGACCATGGTGTTGGAGCAATACCTTCGAGTCCACTATCCAGAGGTGAAGAACTGGGTCACAACCCAACAACTGCAGAAAAGGCCTCTAAACTGATAGAGAGCTTCATGACAGCACACAAAGGCCCCAGGAGCTAGCGCTATGCTGGAGTGCTGAACCATCAAGCCAGGGGTAAACCAGAGAATGCTGGTAGAGGAGCTTATTCTGACATAGCCCTTAGCCACAGTTGAAACATATTGCCCCTTCCCCTAGACAGTGTCAAGCCCAAAGATATGTCTTGCATTAACTATGGTAGGAAAGGCCATTTTGCCCCCTTAGAACATCAAAGTACTCCCACCTGTGCTATGGTCCCAACCCCACCCTACACGTTAAATCCAGCAGAACAGAGACCCTGTTATTACTATTGAACTAAATGGCAAGCCTGTCAGAGCTCTAGTGGACACAGGTTGCTCACAGACACCGGTTCAGGCTGACTTAATCCTCCTTGAGTTTAAGAACTGTAACCATAAGCTTACAATCTGTTGTGTTCATTGTAACCAGAGTGAACATAGCACAGCAGATGTCTATGTCAGGGTGTGTGGTCAGACATACCTACTCAGGGTAGGGCTAGTCCCCAAGCTTCCTTATCTAGTGTTGTTCGGACAGGATGTCCCTGTGCTGCCTGAGTTGGTGAACAAGACTGCTTGGAGTTTTGTGGTGATGAGAGATATGGCCAGAGAACATCATACTGATATGTCAGAATTGCCTTATTTTGGAGAGGATGTCCCAGTAGAACCTACAGTGCTCAGCATAAATGAGTACACCCCCTTTCAAAAGTAAGAGTTTTATCAATTGCTCAATGAACACAAGAACAATTTCCAAAATTTTCACAAGGCTGAGTTTTAAGAACACTTGTTTATACTCCAACATGAAATTAATGTTAATAATATAACAGAGCATAAAATCTTGTTTTGCTCAAGTTAGTTAAAGCAAAAATGAATACACCCCACAACAAAAGCTACTACATCTAGTATTTTGTATGACCATTGAGATTTTTAAGGACAGCACCAGGTTTTCTAGGCATGGAATGAACAAGTTGCTGACATATTGCAACATCTATCTTTTTCCATTCTTTAAGAACAACCTCTTTTAGAGCCTCTATTGCTTTTGCTACAGTATTCTAACTGATATGTAAAGCTTTGCTGATCCTCTTGTAGCCCTCACCTTTTTTGTGTAAAGAAATGATTTCCTTTCTCAGGTTTTGTGACATTTCTCTTCCATGTGGAGCTACTGCTGACAGCATGAAATGGGAAGAGCTTTTCTTTAAGTAATGCCCTTTTATAGTCACCTGCCTGCTGGACACCTCTTAAATGCATAATTAGACTCACCTGTGGTTGAATTCTTGTTAATTAGAATTTTGTAGTCTTAAGTTTGGCTTTTCTCCTAAGACTTTAATTGAGGTATACTCATTTTGGCAACATGGGCTTGAATGAATTTGTTAGGAAAATCACTTTTTTGTGCGTGCAAATTAACAAATCTTGTTTGCAATCAATGGCCCACAGTTGTAGGATTATAGGATCCCATAGAAAATGTTGATTCTGAATGGAAACTGAAGGTTTTCTGACAAATCTGGTGGGGTGTACTCATTTATGCTGAGCACTGTACATATACCAGAGAAGAGAGGTGTGATAAGTGCAGACAGACTGTTGGGAGATTGTAGAACATTTAGACATGCAACCAGAGTCAGATGTTGATCCCCCGGTTTCAGACAGCACATTAGCTCAGTTGTTGAAGAATGTGGAGAATGGTGCTTGTTTTGTCCCTGCTCTTGGAAAAGAATGTTTAATTTTACAGGCTAACCTTCTGTACAGGCAGAGTGAGAAAGGGTTGCAGCTTGTGGTTCCTGAGAAGTATAGGAAGCAGGTACTGGGTCTAGGTCACACCATTCCCTGGACTGGTTTTTATTGGCCAAGTATTTTTGCAGAGGTGAACAGCTTTTACATGAGCTGTCCGCAGTGTCAGCTATCAGGAGGCAATGGCCTCGCATGTGCCTCATTAGTGCCTTTACCTGTTGTGGACACCCCCTTTGAAAGGATTGGGGTAGATATAGATGGTCCCCTGGAGAGGAACAAACCAGGGAATAGGTTCATTATGGTAATCTGTGACTGCCAGGTCTCTACTGCAAATGTCTTCAGTTCCTGCTTGTTCTTGGGGCATTTTCCCTTCAGTTTGGTCGTCAGCAAGTGAAATGCATGCTCAATCAGATTCAGGTCAGGTGATTGACTTGGCCATTGCATAACATTTCAGTTCTTTGTGTTAAAAAACTCACCAATAGTTTACATCTTGTGGTGAACCCTCTGTATTCACTCTGGTGATGTATTCTCTTGATTGTTGACTTTGACACACATACACCTTCCTCCTGGAGAGTGTTCTTGATCTGGCCAACTGTTGTGAAGGGTTTTTCTTCACCAGGCAAAGAATTCTTCAGTCATCCACCACAGTTGTTTTCCGTGGTCTTCCGGGTCTTTTGGTGTTGCTGAGTTCACCAGTGCGTTCTTTCTTTTTAAGAATGTTCCAGTTGATTTGGCCACACCTAATGTTTTTGCTATCTCTCTGATGTTTTTTTTATTTTTCAGCCTAATGATGGGTTGCTTCACTGATAGTGACAGCTCTTTGGATATCATATTGAGAGTTGACAGCAACAGATTCCAAATGTAAATAGCACACTTGAAATTAACTCTAGACCTTTTATCTGCTCCTTGTAAATAAGATAATGAGGGATTAACACACACCTAGCTATGGAACAGCTGAGCAACCAATTGTTCCATTATATTTGGTCCCTTAAAAAGTGGGAGGCACATATACAAACTGTTGTAATTCCTACACCGTTCACCTGATTTCTATGTGAATACCCTCAAATTAAAGCTGAAAGTATGCAGTTAACACATCTTGTTTATTTCATTTCAAATCCATTGTGGTGGTGTCGATGTCCCAATATTTATGGACCTGACTATGTTTTTATGAAAAGAGGCATACCATCATGGAAGCATACAAGTAAGTATAAATGTATGCGTAATTGTTCACAGTAGGTGCTGAATTATTTTAAATTAATGTGGGCAGATCATAATTATTTATAGGCTGAACTCAATCATAAAATAGTGTAATCCACTCGAAACTACAGTTTTTTGTTCTTGGTAACTGTAACTAAAGAATTTTCTTAAAGTAGTATTTGTATTGCACATCACTTTGGATAAAAGAGTCTAAAAATACCCATAAACATAAATTATGTCTGCATTCATATGAATTGCCAATGTGTGTTTACCAGTGTCTTCTTAAAAGAAAGAGGCCTTGAGGGGAGGGTGGACCCCAAGGCCCTGAATAAAAGGTGGGAGAACCTGGTGTCCAAATACAAGGTGGGATATGCACTATCTTTGCCATGGTACAGTAAAATAGTCTAAATATCACAGTGATATGTAAAGATCACAGTGATATGTAGATATGGTCTAAATATGTAGTGCAGGGGTCACCTTTTTGAAACTGAGAGCTACTTCAGGATAAAATTAAATGTTAGACGCTGCTCACGCTGCTTTTAGAACAGGTCCGAGTGCTACTCATGTGGTACTTGGGGACACCATGTTGGTGACCCCTGATGCAGTGGATGTTTTCTCTGGCTGTCTTTTATCTACAGGACCTTAAGCGTCCCCGTACTGGTTGCCCAAAGCATATCGAAAGCCCTGGCAACCACACGGTAAGAGGTGGTGCTGGCCAGCCAGAAAAGAAACACCAAGGTGTCGATCTCAGGGCCCCAACCATGGTCACATTCAGTTCCCAGCACAGCCATTAGAGAGTTGAAGGACTCCCTTGCTAGCCGGAAGTCAACCCGCAGGTCACTGTGGCCATCAAAGTACCGTGCCAGCAGTGGCACTGACACATTCAATTGGCAATACCGCCTGGGGTTGGGACGCTGCTGTGAGGGGGAGGCAAGAGAGAATTTTATTTCAATAAAATGTATCCAAGTTTACTATATCCCTGTGTTTTAGCATCTTCCTTACTTCCTGGCTCTTTTTCATTGCATGTTTCTAACTACGATTTCTGACTATAATTGGTTTCCTTTTGCCAATTGTGTATCAATGTAAACATCAATTAGAACAGATGTATATTAAAGTACATTAATTCAGTGAAGATATTCCTGCATATCAAAAGCTGTTTTCCCAGTGTTGTGAATTGCACTTTATACTAATAGGTATGGGGGACACATGCACAGACATGAATTTGTATGCTGATGGTGCTTTTAATTGTTATCAACTGTATAACGTGAGGTAATACACTGTAGTCCACGGTACTGTGTTACACAAATGCAGGCCATAAAAGGCATTTAATAGCAATAAGTGTGATGACATGCAAAAAAGTATGTGAATTTTGATTTGTGCATTTATTTATACAACTTTGTGCAAAGAACTTTGTTGGACAGACACTCCCTGAAAAGGTAAGCCTAATACCAGCGTGGCACTGCATGTGGGGTCATAGGTACGCATGTGGGGTCATAGGTACGCATGTGGGGTCATAGGTACGCATGTGGGGTCATACAAAAAAAACAAAAAACGTGTAGGTTACGTACCATCTCATGTTTAGCCCATAGGAGGAGGATCCTGCGTCGACGTTGGATGCAACGTAGTTTCCACGTGGGGTATAGTAGGGGGTAAACAAAAGCAAATAAAAGCACAAGGAAATTCACTGTGTAAACAAAAGCCGGCAGACATTTTAGCGGGCTGGAGAATCGCAATCAAATGTTAGTCTGTCACTTCCGTTAAGTGCAAAATGTCTGTGTTCCATTTGGGACAACACCCACTGCAGTGTGCACTACAGAAGGAAGTGCTCAGTGCGCACTAGGCACTACATTTCAGTGCACTCACGTAAGTGCGCAATTTGATAATATCGGAGGACGATGGTGCTGAATGAGCTAAAGGAGAAAAATCTTCACAAGAGACCATTTGATTAATTTCATTTTTGCAGCTCTGTCCATTTTGGCAAACGTTTTTTTAGATTACCTAAGAGTATTCGGATTAGATTTCTATTAATCCAGTTAGCAACATTCATAATTTGACAAAAATTGCAATAAAATATTTATTGAGTAGCAGATGACATTTCACATAAATATGACCCAAACCTGCCCTCTGCATAAAGAAAGGTCAATAGTACCTCCATTAAGAGCAAGCCAAAACTTGGTTATACATTGAGAACATAAGATTGCCTTTATCTGAAGTCCTTTCACATCCTGTCAGGCATAGGTCTGGATGAGCCTCTAATAAGAATGTCTTCATCAACTGCTTTGCCAGCTTCATACAAAATGTCAAGATAAGCAGCCTCAGGAAGACCAAACTTGATTCTGACTGTAGAAACAGCAACGGTAATCATAAAGTCACCTGAAACAAAGTTCCCTCAAACAGGCTGAATAACTGATCACCCTGCTTTTGTCTTTAGAATTACTCTAAAATATTAAAATACTTGTTAAGATCAGCATCATGACAATGCATCATGAATCATTAACTCTGCACTTTCTTGTCTTTAAAGTGGTTGGTTAAACTAGACAAATCTGCAGCAACAATTATAATGTACAATATATGACACATTCTAATAAGCTATGTTAAATACAGTTAACCTTAAGGAACCTAGCCCTATTTTCAGCATTTTTTTATCCCTTTAGTTTGTGGCTTATTATACTACATGCTTTACTAGAAATGAAAATGTGGCCTCAATATTATTTTATAAATTTTTTTTAATTTTTTAAAATAAAATATTTTTAATGCAAGCACGATCGGATTAACATGGATAATGCCACACACAGAAGGTAAACATGCCTAACGTTTTTATGCCTAACGTTAGCGAGTTAGCCATGTTGGCAAGTTAGCACATGATTAATTGGTTTCGGGCCCTACGAAGGGACGTAACCAAGACGGCAATGAAAAATTGCAAATTCGTATACAAATGTTTGGGACTAAATACTCATCAAATGTGAAGTTAAAGACTAAATAATAAACACACCCCGGCGTTTGGTTGTTATTTATAAGCTATAACCAGGTGTTTTCTCTAGAATAAACGATCTGAATCTAGAGGTTTTCCGAGCTGTCCTACCCGTCAATAAGAGCAACGTATCTGATGTAGACTTTATTTTTGTTAGGTCTCTAAGGATATCTTACCTTCATTGATGAATTCCACACAGGTGAAGCCCGTGTGAAATTAGATGTACTTCTTTACACTGAGGTATTTCACTATTAGCAAAATGTCCCAAAACTCCATCTGGTGAAGAAAGTGGAAAAAACAAGGCTCTATTAACATAGATTTAAACCATGGTTTTAGTGGCTAACAAACTATGCAGTTTGTTAAATAGCATACCCAGACAACTTTCGTTGTGCCTTCATTGCAGACACGTGTGTTATGGGGTGTTTTTTTAAAAAAAAAAACGGCTTAACAAATTTAGAGGTGTCATTTTTTAAATAATTTAGCGCAAAGTTCACGAAATGTGTTTAAAAAAAAAACAAAACAGTGTTACGTTTTGGTACATTTTCTTGATGCGTAAGTGTTAAATTTAAATGTTAAATATATATCTAAATGTTCAATCTAAATCTAAACGTTCAATCTTAAATCTAAATGTTGTGCTCTAAATGTGGGATTTAAATCTAGCACTTTTACAAACGGCGATTCTAAATGTAGGATTTTGAGCTCTAAATGTTAAGCTCTAAATGTTTAGAAGATATGGTAATTGGCCACGCCCCGTGATTACAATTGGCTGTTACTTAGAAGGGGGCTGTACTGCATGCTGTGTTATTGTATTTGCCTTAAACGATCTTAAATCTAAATGTTATATATGACATTTAGGGTCCCTGTTTGTAAAAGTGCTAGATATAAATCCCACATTTAGAGCGCAACTTTTAGATTTAAGATTTAACATTTAGATTTATATTTTACATTTAGATATATATTTAACATTTAGACTTTGGATTTAACATTTAAATAGAACCTTTAGGTATATAATTAACATTTAAATTTAACATTTATGCAGCAAGAATTTAATTGTTTTTTTTTTAAACACATTTAGCTCTTAATGTTTGAAAATTGCATTAAATGATGAAAAAATGACACCTCTAAATTTGTTAAACTGTTTTTACAAACGGCACCCCATAATGTGTTGAACTAAAATATGCTACACATTTTTGCTGAACTTCTCGGGAAAGACCATCAGCAGGAAGCTTGGTGAGAAGGTGACAACTGTTGGTGCGATTATTTGGAAATGGAAGGAACATAAAATGATATTTATATTTCTTCCATTTCCAAATAATCACACCAACAATTGTCACCTTCTCACCAATCTTCTTGCTGATGGTCTTGTAACCCATTCCAGCCTCGTGCAGGTCTACAGTCTTGTCCCTGACATCCTTTGACAGCTCTTTTGTCTTGCCAATGGTGGTGGAGAGGTTGGAATGGAGAAAAAAGGATTCTGTGGACAGGTGTACTTTATACACATAACGAGTTAAGATCAGGAGTGGCTGTAATTGATAGACTGATTGTAATCTGTGTGCAATAGCCACACAGTCAGTCTGTGGGAGCCAGAAGTCTGGCTGGGTTGTAGGGGATCAAATACTTATTTCACTCAATGACATGCGAATCAATTTATAACTTTCATGTAACATGTTTTTTGAATTTTGGTTCATATTCTGTCTCTCTACATAAAATGAAACTACATTTTCTGTTAGTCAGCAAACTTACAAATTCAGCAGGGGATCAAATAATTATTTCCCCCACTGTACATCTGCCTGCACTCCAGGCTCAATTAACCTACAGTATACTGCAACTGTTCCCTTTCACCGCACGCTATTAGGCATTAGATGTTTGATCCTTTTTACTGTTTACTGAGCTTTGTGTCCCATGTTTTGGGAGATATATATATATATATATATACACATACACACACACACACACACACACACACACACACACACACACAGTACAGATATGTAATACGGAGGCCCTGAAAGTTAAAACACAACATTAAAAAAACCCCACCAAAACAATTCAAAGCACAACAACGCAGTTCAAAGACGGGGCAACACTGCTTGTTCAGTGTTGTCAGCGCTTGACAGTTCAGTTCTCGGGACACTTTAAAGTAATTTGCTATTTCTCCAGTCATTCATTATCCTTGCAAGTTTTTATGTTGTTTTTTTTACAATTCAGAATATTATGTGAGAGTAGCTTAACAAAGACCACTTATATAACATTATCATTATATAGTTAGATGGATTATGAGATTTAAAAGGTTCCTACAAAGCCTGAAAATGTGACAAGGCTGCATTAGGCTGCTTATATGCCGGCTACTTGCTGATTTCCCTTCTGTCAAGTAATGCCAAACCAGAATTTCTCACTCACTTTTTGCAAACTTAAAAATGATTAATCTGCAGTTTTCTTAGATACAGTATGTTATTTAAAAATAATTTATTTCTTGACCAACTAACTGAATGCTGATTTACGTAAAATTAAACAGCAGCCTTTTGTCCTAAATATTGCATAGACCAATTATATACATATGACTGAATGCATTTCCAGCATTTAAGTTCCCCTGTCCTGCCCCAGCCTCCATTACAAAATGTCTAACCCTTCTTTTGTAAAGTATATTTTAATGAATATATCTAAAAATCTGAAGTTCCCTTATTATAATGTCAAATTTAAGGTGTTTAAGTACTTTGCAGGAAAAAATATTAATTAAAATGTCCTACAGACAATACATAATGTTATATGAGTGGTCTTTGTTATATTTTCACATAATATTCTCTTAAAAATCTTATAAAACACCTTAAAATCATAAAGGATAAGGACTGCAGGGAGAAACAGCAAAATTACAGCCTAATCCGTGTAAGACTTGTTCATTCATTTTTCCATTCAAAACCAAAAAACAAAAAACGAGGGACCTGTTGTCTGCTTTCCCGTTTTGCGCTCAAAAGAGTGCACATTTTCCATTTTGGTTTTTCATTGGGTGCAAGTACATATACATTATACACCATGGGCGCTTTAGAGTACTACGTGGACTTAGTGAGAGGCTGTTTGATACAGGCAAAGAAAAATTCCACTGCACTACACAAGTCAGGTGTCTCCAGATGCTCAGAAAAACACGTGTCAGATACAGAACTGGACACAGCAATTATCTCATCAATCCAGAAGGTAAGTTTTTGCATTTAAATATTAACAAATATATGCATTTCTAATTCGTAGTGTTCTGGTGTTTGAAAGACGTTTGTCAAGCGGGGGTTAACTGTATACTGATTAACATCACAATGGTAAAATAGTGCTTGACAAACAGCTTTCAAACATCAGAACACGCGTAACAGTCACTTCCGGGTTACGCTACTTGCACTAGAGTTGTCAAAAAAATAGATTCTCAGATACTAATCGATACTAAAATTTAGTATTGATTTCGATATCAATTATCACTGGTATCGATACTTAAATGCCAGTTTTGCATCTACCGGTTCACGGACATCGCCGGCAGACTACAACAATTTTCAACAGGCATTGCAGCCGGCAGCCTGTGCCCCGGCTACCTGGAGGACCCAATGTTTACATGACAGCTCCGTAACTCGGCCGGAAACAACCTAGAGCCCGAAATTTTACACAGACCCTCAGCTAGTGTTACTTTCTCAACAAAAATTATCACTAAATATCACAAAAACGAGACGAGACGCAACGTAAATGCTGGTCATGTGACGATAATTATAACGAAATATACCATGTAATATTGTTGAATGGCGCTATGTCCCAATACGTTTGTCCATTGAGAGGCACTGTGAATTAAATCTATCCAAAAGTACTGCCAATTTAGTGCCAGGGAGAGAGAAATGACACACACACAAAGTCTCACACACACAGAGCATTTTGATAAGCAGCCTTTCCAATATCCATGCAAAAAAGCTGATCCTAAATTGTTCTGATTTGGTTGTGTAGACTACATTTGTTCAGGAAAAAAAATAAAAAAAATAATTCAGGTAAGTTCAGGCCAACACACTTAAGACTTTTATTAGTTTTACAAATGTGGGTTTTATGGCAATAGACACACACATTTTAATTTTATTTGCAATTTTTAGTGATGTAATGTTATTTTTTTTATTTATTTAATTTAAATTTATGTGCGTTTACTTATAAGTTCTAATATGTTTGGTTGGCAAAATAAATGTGGTAAATTCAAATCAGAGTATCTTCCATGTCTGAAAAGAATGTACAGTATTCTTGAGTCTATAAGGTAACAATAATATAATAATAAGATAACCTTGTTTAAATTGTGAAATATTTTTACAAAAAGAAAATTAAGATTTTGTCTATTCTACTATCTGCTATACTTATACTATATTGAAAAAAAGAGACTAAAATACAACTTTCATTGACCAAAACTAGACTAAAATGTCATCAGTTTTCACTGACTGAAACTAGACGAAAATTGTTGTGGATAATTCTGACTAAAATGAGACTAAAATGCTCCGACTTTTAGTTAACTGAAACTTGACTAGACTAATAATAATAATGCATTTAATTTATGAAGCACTTTTCAAAATACCCAAAGATGCTGTACAATTTTGAGTAGACAAAGAAAACGGAGCATTTTGTTTGTCTACTCACATTTTTTAATTAAAAAAAGAGTTCCTTTGTTTGTTTTTTCGCCCCCTGTAGTATCAAAAATAGTATCGAGTATCAAGTACCATCCTTAGTCTCGGTATCGAGTTTAAAATTTCAGTATCATGACAAGCCTAACTTGCAATCATTGAAAAAAAATAAATAAAAAATGCGTGATCGCGTTACATTTCTTCCATTTTGGCTTTGAGCACAAAATGGGAAAGCTGAAAACGGCTTGTTATTTGTTTTTATGAGTTTGGTTTCTAAACCAATATTGAAAAAACACCTAATTGTTGGTTTTTGATTTTGAACAGAAAAACGAATGAATCAAACATGGATTCAGCGTTGTTCTACCTTTTCCGTTTTGTGAAATGTTTTGTGCTGCGTTTCCTGAAATGTCACTGTGTTTCCTAAAATGTTGTGTTTTGAC
>JBBJLS010006863.1:0-16198 GCA_037577275.1 Bryconaethiops microstoma
GGGGGGGTCGCAGAGATGGTGTGTGTGTGTGTGTGTGTGTGTGTGTGGGTGTGTGTGTGTGTGTGTGTGTGTGTGTGGGAGGGGGGGCGGGTGACTAAAGGGTATTTGTCTAGGTTTACTAATAAAATGTATACTATCTAAACATAATACATATATAAGTAAAATAACACCCCTGTAGAAGGTTTGGACAGGAAAGAACTTATTTATTTAACTGTCTTTATCAGTGAATCAACATTTTCTTACTTGTGCTAAGCTTGTTAAAGTGTTCTTTGTTCCATAGAGTCCGCATTTCCTACAAACATTGTTCATGATTATCGACTCTCATGCCAAATGCAGTCCTTCAGTGTGTCTCCCTCAACAGAATCCTTATACCAGGCTTTAACGGCAGATCCTTGCAGAGTGCGTAACTGGTGAAGAATCAAGGTGGATAGATAAGGCACCACGAAAGAAAGCTCTGCTCCTAATCCCTTACAGGGCCAGACTCAGGGATGGCTGAGTGAAGACGTTTAGCCGGCTAACCCCGCTGATCCCAGTGCAGTGGCCAGGACACACATGCCAGAGATCCTCTAAACGGCTCTGTATCTCCCTTACACACAGACACAGCCTCAAACAGTATCAACAACTCCTCCATCTATCTGAGGGACTGGTAAATAGTGGAGTAATGAAACAGGCACTAGAGAAAGAGAGAGCGTGCTAGAGAGAGAGTTTCAGGTGCAAATTGAACGTCCACAAAAAGACGGACATCCACATATTCTGCTTGATTTAGTAATGTTTGAACACAGTGGTAAGTTTATTATCCTATATACTGCCTTTTAAAACCAGGTGTGAATTTATGTGAGTGTCTTGAACACATGTTGTTGAGTGACTTCCTTTAACATCAGCAGCAATCATAGAGGTTAAATCATAGAGATTAAAACATAACACTCTTTCTAACTAGAATGGCCAAGTTGGTCATTCTGACCACCTAATCTTTCAACCTCATTAGACTATTAGCACTTAATTTGATCTTATCAAAACCTCTTCCCACTATTTCAGTGAGCTGGATGTAATTTTCATAGCACTCATTTTCTAGCCTCATGAAATATCTGGAAAGAAATGGCAAATAAGTTTTCTATATATGTTTCAGAATAGAATAAAACAGCAGCAGTAGAATGGAATCAATGAGCCAGTACAAGGTCTTCAGACCTCTCAGAATCAAAAGTGTGCAAACATGTAGCACAGAATATACTGTGATGTAGCTGCACTTTGCAGTCACAGTTTTTGACAAAGGACTGTTTTCTTATTCAAGATCGACCACTATAGAATGTTTTGGTCGTAAATACGTTGATATATTAAAAAAAACCACACATTTTAATAAACACTCTAGTGTATTTACGAACATCAGCCTGTGTGTTGCATGTGTACATATGTATGTGAATGTATAATTGTGAACTGATTGGGGCCAACCGGCCCCAATGACCGAAAACCCACACCTGCCCCCAGTAGAGAGCCCTCACGCACCGGAGAGATCTCAACCCCTCCGCCCCGTCCCCAGAAGGATGGACCACAGTCCGCTGTAGTGACCCACACTCTGCCGTAGGGGCACAGCACCCAACGTGACCCTGCAGGAGGAGGAGGGCCTTGGGTAGAGCCCCCATCTCCCAGGAGCAGCCCCAGGTGAGCAGAGGCTGCGAGGCCTCCCCACCCATCATGAAACAGAGCTCCCAAATCTGCCAGTGGGGCCCGGACTGCCCCAAGATCCCAGACATGTCCACGCCGCTGCAGGTCCACACTGCCACAGCAGGTCCACACTGCTGAAGCAGGGTTAATGCTCCAGTCTGGCCTGGAGAAGGAAGCCACCCCCCCCACCAGAGCTATCTGCAACACCCCCAAGGTGCACTCCATCTGGGTCCCAGCATAGCCCACTATCCCTTCCCTGTACCCTTGCATTCAACCATCTCCACCGAATGCAAACACCAGGCACTGGCCGCCCCATTGAGTGCCCAGGCCCAGCCTGGCAAAACCACCCTGAGTTCTGGAAGACACCTCCCCGAGAGGGCCTTGCCCCGTACCTGTCCACCCAGTGCATTGGTCCAGACAAGTCTAATAAGGACCCGTATGACCCCTACAACACTGCATGATAAGATTCCTTATTATAGCCCAATTACATTCAACCTCTTTGAATGGATTTTTTATCAGGTAGACATCCTCTCCATTGAAATATGATCTTAAAAGTATATTTTCCAGTTCAGAAGGATTGTTTTCTTGGCAATGGTTAGTACTGTTAAAAGCATGCAAGATTTGCTCATGTTTCTATTAATGTTATTGACTGGTGTACAATACCACAAAGCATGTAGGTAAGTATCTGGCATGTCATTATTGAAAATTAGACATATGTTAGTCTTCCTGATACCCATCTGCAACATCTTTTGTCCTGTGTAGTGTATTCTGTGCAGAATTTTGTACTGTATTAGCTGCAGGTTGGAGTTTTGAATCATTTTAATGGTATTCACACCAATTTGCATCCGGAAATTATTGTTAGGGGTGATGTCTTTTTTTCATTTGGTTGTAGGAAGTGAGAGTGTTGAATCAAACGTGGCTAGATACACAAATTCTAGAGAGTAGTTTTTGGTATGGAAATTTTAAGAAATTTGTTATTTGTCAGGCCTGGAGTCTATGACAGTGGGTGGCCACTAGAGGCGGTTGTTATCCCCAGTCTGTGCTCCTGATTTCAACTCATGTGCTCTTGTTTTTCTCCTGTCTCCTTTAGTCATAGTAAGCAATAGTTCTAGAGTTTGGCTCTCATGCCTGTTTTGTTTTGTGTTCATTTCTGTTTAAAATCATAGAAACAATATGATGCATTTCGGCTACCCTTGGTGTCATTGTGCTTGCCCCGCATGCGAGGAGAAGGGGACGCTTCGTGACAGATTGACCGACCATAAAAAACAAGACGGTGCAGACGTGTCGTTTGCAGCGTGCCGGAGCAGTAAGCTAACCCCGGAACAGCAAGACCAGCTCATGGGGGAGTTCGCCAAGCGGGTTGCCCGGGACTGGGCATGATGCAATGGCTATGAACACCCTGGCGAAGGCGCCAGAGGGGAGTGCTCTTTTGGTTCCCCCGCGGGCCCCCCGAGAAACCTGCAGCCAGAGGTTGCTCCACCCGCCATAGCCCGAGCAGTCCTCACGCATCCCGGTTTGACCCCGAGAAAGGTCCCGCCAGCGCAGCGACAGAGTCCTCGGTGGAATCTAGCTGAGGAGATGGCGAAGAACGGGAGGCAGCTGATGAAGCTCTAGGGGCAGGTGGCCATGTTGGTCGCAGCTCCTCGAGGTCCCGCAGCCAGTTCCACCTCTCCTTGAGGAGACCTCGCTCCCGAGCGTCGAGACCACGCTCCCAAGTGCCCAGACCACGCTCACGAGTGCCGAAACTGCTCTCTGGAATGCCGGCATGGGTCTGCAGACCCCCATGCCCATTCCCCGGCTTCGTGTACCAGCCCGGAGCCCAGAACCTGCAGACTTTTTAGGCCCATTAGATGAGCCATCAGGCTCTTGGGTTGAGCCATTAAGGCCCATTTTAGCCCAGCCGCTTAGCCCGTTAGCCCAGCCGCTTAGCCCGTTAGCCCAGCCACTTAGCCCAAAAGAGGGGCAGTTAGCCGCTGAGGGGCTTTAAGAGGGGCAGTTAGCCACAGAGGGGCTTTTAGAGGGTTTGTTAGCCACAGAGGGGTGCTCCGAGGAGCTGTCAGACGTAGCAGAGAAGCCATAGTAGCGGGGCCTTTAGCTGCCATAGAGGGGCCGCTTATAGTCACAGACGGGCCCATTATAGCCATAGAGGGGCCCATTATAGACACAGAGGGGCCCATTATAGCCACAGAGGGGCCCGTTATAGCCACAGAGGAGCCCGTAGCAGCCACAGGAGCCGGGGGCCTTCCCATGAATTTTTGGGGGGGTACTGGGGTCTCCACGAGCTCCAGAGGAGCTCTATGTGTAAAGATGAACTCCAGAGTCAAGGAGCAGCTCCTGGGAGGGGCCTCTGCCCGCCTGGACAGCAAGGGGTTCCACGCTGAAGGGCTCCCAGGAGGGGGCTCCACCCCCAAGGACAGTGAGGGGCTCCCGGTAGGGGGCTCCAACCCCAAGGACAGTGAGGGGCTCCCACTAGGGGGCTCCGCCCCCGAGGACAGGGAGGGGCTCCCGGTAGGGGGCTCCACCCCTGAGGACTGCGAGGGGCTCCCGCTAGGGGGCTCCCAGGCAAGAGACTGGGACACTCAAAACATCAACGGAGGAGGGGGGAGGCGGAGGCAAAGGGATGCGTCCCATGAGACCCACCCGGACCACCCTGGCCGTGCGGAGCGCCGTCCAGGAGGTCATCCAGTGGGATGCGGTCGGGTGGTGCTCACAGGACGCTTCCCTGTGCCTCTGCCTCCCCCCTCCTCCATTGATGTTTTGTGGGGGTACTGTCAGGGCTGGAGTCTATAACGGTGGGTGGCCACTAGAGGCCACACTTGTTTAACTTGATTGGTCATTAGTTTCACCTGGGTGTCTTTATGGTTTAAGTGTATGTGTTTTGTCGTTGGTGCTTTGTGTCTGGGTCTTGTTATTTAAGGGTTTTATGTTCAGTTTTCCTTTGTCGGTCAACCCGGTTTTTATCCCCAGTCTGTGCTCTCGGTTTCAACTCATGTACTCTCATTTTTCTCCTGTCTCCTTTAGTCATAGTAAGCAATAGTTCTAGAGTTTGGCTCTCATGCCTGTTTTGTTTCTGTTTAAAATCAAAGAAACAATATGATGCATTTCGACAACCCTTGGTGTCAGTGTGCTTGCCCCACATGCGAGGAGAAGGGGACGCTACATGACACTGTTGTAGGTGAGAGCTCTAAGTGTAACTACTTAGTGTTCAGTTTATTTTGTCTTATTGATTTAAGTTGAAGATATTTTAAGTATTTGTTTTTATCGATACCAAACCTTTCAATTATTTTGTAAAATGAAATTATTTGATTGTCTTAGATGATATGTTCCAGGCGTCTTACTCTTTTATTATGCCATGTTGTGAAGTTTATCATTTTTTATTTTAGCAGGATGTCAGGGCTGTTCCAGATGGGTGTCTATTTGCATGGGACCAATGAGGAGCCATTCATTTTAAGGAACTCCAACCAAGCAGTCAGCAATGTGCTAATGCTGATGCTCTTAAAGCAACCATGTCATCTGAGGATGCAACTAATAAATGGCAGGTCCTGGATATGAAGGTCGTTACATAATGTTTGTTCAATACCCAACCAATTATGGTCTAATTGATTTTGTGTCCATTTTAGGATATCTATCGATCTATTGGCAAGAAAATAGTTATAGAATTTGGAGAGTTCCAGTCCACCAAGATTTTTGGGTTTCTGTAAAATTTTTAAGCTTTTTCGTGGTGGCTTAGATTTCCATAGAAATTTTGAAATTATGGAAGCTAGTCATTTGAACCAAGCCAGGCAGGGTTGGTTTGGAATCATGGAAAAGATGTATTTGATTTTTGGCAGGATGTATTTTAAACCCTGCGCCTCATGAACGAGGAGTTAGTAGGGGAGGTGACGTCCAAATTGTGTAATAAGCTGTAGTCTTTGTACATATACCTGGCTAATGTTTATGCTCAACATATCTTAACTAAATTGACTTATATTGCATTGATGTTAAAACCGAAGAACTGTTTAGACAGAGAGAGACGGGATTTTAAAAAGTTATCAATGGCAAAGTATTTTATTTTGGTTTTTCAATCGGGTACATTTCTTTTTTCTTCTTTTCATTCCATATATATATATATATATATATATATATAAAGGAATAATCCGTTTGAACCCGGGTTGCAAAGCTGGTGATTGATGGGGCCTGGCAGACGACACTTAATAATCCATATCATACTGTCCGGTTGGGTTTGTTTATGGGTGGTACATGTCCTTAGCACCAAGGCAGGGGAAGCTGTACCTGTGCTAATAGGCTGGACTGAAGGATTGAACTGTCAGTGGCTAGTGATGAGTCATTTTTCTTACCACCCATGTATACGGTGCCCCTACTGAACAGCCCTTGAACCCCAACCCCTGCCCCCAACCATCTATCACCACTGACTTTATCTCTCATGGTGCAGGGAGAGAAAAAGAGTGTGTCAGTTATCATTACTGCATGATCTGTTACAAACTAGTCTACTACAAAACAGTTAGTTTTCCACAAAAAATGTGGTGACAAGAAGTTTAGTCAAATTAATTATTTGCAATTCAAAGCAAGTTAAAGCAAATTTCTCTAAATTAAAATTTCTCTTTGGTCTTCTACATAGGAATACACAAGTTTGGAATCAACACTATTACTCTGTAAATGACATTTTTTATAATATGACATCAAAGAAGCACAATACAACTTTCTTTATTTTTAATAACCCAACCCTAAGGAAAAAATGTTGACCCAATTGGTGTGGCATTACATGTTCAAACTATGATACCACAGTCAGGCAAGGGGTAGGTTGCACCAACATGTTTTAATTAACACAGGTGGTTAAAGTCATTTTTCAGAATGTTCTCAGAGAGAACATCTCAAAATAATTGTTTACATGTACACATTAGAGTAGTCTGACTGTGTGCTTAATATGGGTAACTGGACTGAACATTTGCAACACTTGATTTAAAAAACCATTAAAACCATGCACACCAGCATATTCTATTACACTATGATAGTACCCATCCCCCTAGAGGGTCTCATTCAATACATGTATGTGTTTTCCATTGTTTAAAATGAACTGCATTCCTTTTTCTCATTTTCTCATTTTGCTTTGGAAAAAAACCTACAAAATAGAACTGATTAACCAAGACATGTTGGGAGTCAAAAATTTGCTTCATTAATGTGAACTCGAGCTATGAGTCTAACTTTGCTTTTGAACACAAATCAAGAGACACCCAACCTCTCCCAACCTGCTCAAATCATATCCAGCTCTTCATGATGGTGGTGCATACTTGTGGATGTATTTTTGGACCCAATAAACCCTATTAAAATAGCCTGCTGTGCAGAAGGCTATGGTGTTACCCAATACACTATACCATAAATAAATTAAACAACTGCTCACTTTGATTTTAACTAAAGTTTTCAAATGTATGTGAACACTTGAAACTGGTTCAATTCAGTTTATGACCAGTTGGTACAAGCATTTTAAAGTTATGCCAAGACAGAACATACAAGGGCTTATAATTGGCCTTGTTCACTGTGGGTGGGTAGGATGACTCTCCCACTTCCCCATCATATGCTGCACCCTTACATTTCCGCCCAACCATGCTGAGTGAGTTGGGGAAAAAGTAGTGATGACTGAATACTGAATACATTGCCATAAATGTATTCAGCAATGTAGTCAGTACATAAATGTACGGTACATAATGTACAGTACATGAAAACCGATGTATTTAGAATACTTTTCAAATTCTTTTAAAATACATTTTTGAAAGGCATGTGTAAAGCACCTCAGCTGTAACACTACTTGTTTTCACAGATCATACAGTAACACTATGTGTATGAATATTAACAGATCACAAATTCTGTGTCTAAATCTTCATGTTACAATATTGCTCTCATTCTTGTAGTTCCAACTGCATAATCAAACAATGTTTTAAAAGTTGATGATCATCATATACCACCAATGGAAGCAGTGAAGCTAACATACTAGGTAGGTTTGTAACTAACCATAGCCTGGTTGAGTTTCAACTTGAAAACATTGCTTACCTCAAGATGCGTCTTTAAATTAGAAGTTGAAAATGCTGACAGGGTCTTTATTGAAAGGCAGACCTGGCATTCAACAGTAAATTATTTTCTGCTTTTTGTTTGAAAGTTTGTGCTTAAATTTTCACAATGTGAACGCACCAAAGTCATGAGTGCTGAGCTTCTACTTCCTCCTTGCCTTCTACTGGGCAAAGAGAAAAATGTATATGTAATGTTTTAAAACAATAAGAAAAAAACAAACACATCTTTTTAAAGATTTAAAAACTATATAACGCAGAAGATGCATTCTAAAAGCAACTGAATTCTAAATACTGCATTTTAAAATATAACATGGACTGAATACAGATACTTCATTTTTGTATTCTGAATACATAGTGCCATTACTTGTACTCTGTTACATCCCGACACTGGCAAGGACCTTCAGGTCTTTGTTTAAGTTAGAACTGCCATAAAGTGTTCATAAGCAAGACCAGAATGACTAGAATCAATCACAGCATTATTAATAGAGATACTAAAGTAGCATTGCTGTAGTGCTAGTAGCATGAACACAATTATAGGAAAAATAAATAGTTTCTGTATGGTGTTTATTTTAAATTGTGTAGTTTATTCAGATATCTGATTCTTTTTTTTTGACTGAGATTTGACATTTCTTGCCTGACCTCTCTAAATGTCACAGTTTTCCACTCTTTGAGAATAATGTGAAAATCTACATACTGTATAATATGATAGAATGAGAAAAAATATCAGTTTGTTTTTAAGCAAAACATACACTTCAGCACAAAGCTAATCTTTACAAAATAAACAAAAAAGAAGAGCAAGCTGTCCATAAACTTCTGATAGGTAAAGCATAACCTAGGCATGGATTACTATGTTTTTGGGGTATGAATTACTCTGTTAGCCCAAATCAGCAATGGGGAAATGAGCTGAGCTACAGACTTCAACTATTGTAAGAGGGACTTTTCATCTTTACATGCAAAAAACCGCCTGATGTGCCTCAGCCGGCGATGAAAAGGAATCAGGATTAGAGGGGAAGTGTGCCAGAGGGACACATTCCAGGTTATTAGGCCTTTGATCACGCCGCTCTGTCTAAAGCTCCGTTTTTTGTCCTCACTCTCTCCCTGAGCCTGTCTCCACAATTAATGAGTCTTGCGGGAAAGCGGCTGAGGCAGTTTGCAGCAGGAGATAAGCTTGTTTATTTATTGAATGGGCTGTTTAATGTGGCGATGGGCAAGGCAGAGGCCGTTATCCTTGAAGTTGAGAGCGAACTGGTGGTGAAGTGGATTAACTATCCTCATCACTGCCATGTTGGACAAAGATGTTACCTCTCTGTCACATCATACACACACACATTTACTCAACCATAACGTGTTGGTATATAAACATACATTTATTAAATTATCTTATGTTAAAATCAACAAAAGTTTAGCAAATAACTAGCAAATAGCTATTTTGGAATCCCATTTTCAGTAATATAAACCCTATCCAATGAAGACAAATGTATGGCCAAATGTTTGTGGACACGCTTCATAATTACTGAGCTTAAGCCAAACACATAGTTAACAAGCTAATAGGTGATTTCATCTCAGTATACAAATACTAGCGGCAGAATTGTTTTACTGAAGAGCTTGATGGCCTCAAATAATGGGGAAATTGAATTCCTGCAGCATGTAAAATTCAATTTCATCTTCCATTGCATCATTTACATTTATTTAGCAGACACTTTTATCCAAAGTGACTTCCATTCCATAACTACAGTGGACAATCTCCCTAAGGGTCTTACTCAGGAACCCAGTGGTGGTCTGCTGAAGGTAGGATTTGAACCCACAAGCTCTTGGTTCAGAGGCAAGTATCAAACCCACTAGGCCACCACCACCACATCATTCACTGTCCAGCTAGTGACCTAGGCAGCTAGTGCCCTAGTGATAGGAAGTTCCCCCTGAAATCAGATAGCTGTGGGTTTGAATCCTATGACTTCTACTGGCACCACTGGTACCCTCAAGCAAGGTGCCATCCCCACACACTGCTACTCGGGCACCCCCATTGGTGGGTCTGCCTCACTTGATGAATGGGTTAAATGCAGAGAAAGAATTTCACATTGTTCACACTGTGTGCTGTGGTGTGTTCTCTCTTGACAACAGGGAGCCTCTTTACTTCAGAACTCCAAACTGCTTTTGGAAGTAACATCAGCACAAAAACTGTGCATCTGGAGTATCCATGGCCAAACAGCTGCACACAAGCCTGATTTTACATTACATTAGGCCCAGTGTCATCTGATCTGTTAAGCATCACAGGATTCCATCTCATGTTACTATCTGGCAATCTGATGATGAATTTGGATTTGGCAGGTGCTTATCAGAATGTGTAGGGCCAACAGTAAATGTTCTTTTGACCAAAAATTGTGTGGAAATCCTTCTCGTACAAGTGGGGGCAACTCCAAATGCCAATGGTTCTAGAATGAGAACAAGCTAATGTTCATCCTTATTTTTGGCTAGTATCGCTAATATGATGCAAGTACTCAACAACCTGCTTTACATTAGTTTGGAAGTTATGATAATATTAATATTAGCCTATATGCTAGCGGCTTTGGGAACAGTGGTTTAGCTCATTTTTTTACACTTTCAAGAGAAAATGTTTTAATGCTTTACTAAACTGTAGACATGTGAATTAGTGAAAGTAGAACTTATTTCAGAATTAATTTTGCTAATAACAACCTTAGAGACCTCTAAGTGAAACCTAGCTAGACAGATTTATTAATATAACAATGATATAGCAGAGGATACAGTATGTATAGTAAGATTAAATACGTGTGTGTGTTTACTGACAAAATCTAGTTAGTACAAGGATATTAGGCCTCTGAAAAAAAGGATAGCACTGTACTCTACTGTACCATAGACACTTGAATGATGGTGGAAAAATAAAATGACCAGGCCTTCCTGGTCATTTTAACTGTAACCTGGACACCAGACAAGTCTTTTCTGAACAATTAAATTTTCAGTGAGGAATGAAAGTGTGTAAATTAGATTTTTAACTAAAATATCTAATTTTGGTGCTGGTTGAGAAAAAGACTTGTCACTTTCAAAAAGGGGCAGTGCCACATGGCATAATAGCCTTGGCTAGTGTATATGTAATTAAAATTAAAACCCCATCTCCCTTTTCCATGTGCTTAGACCAGTCAACAAAAAATGGGATGGGGGAAAAAGTTCTTACCGTAAATTCCCGTAGATATGCAAGGAAAGGCCTGAAAGAGAAATCAGAAAACATTTACGTATGAGGAAGAGCACACTCAGAAATAGCAAACATGACTGACTTCTACAGACAGAAATTCCTAGCCTCGTACAGAAAAAGAGAGCAGCAGGCCATCTGTGCCATTCACTCTAATGGAAGTTAAAATATGAACTTTCAAAGTGCCTTTGATAGGAGCCTAAACTGACAGATTCCCCCCATCCACACCTTCGTTTTTATTTCCTGCTAAGCCTGCAGTTTGACAACATGCATGAATTTCATTAAATCAAACTTCATAAAACTCCACTGTATGGACAACGTGAGTCCAATAAGGCTGACATTGATCTGATAAAGGATGTTTTGTGAGTGCCAACAGTGCTAATTACAAATGCAAGCTGACAAGATGCTAAGTACAATGTATGCTGGGGCCTAGAGGATTCAAAACATGGATCCAGTTTCCAAACATGGCGACACTTATATCTCAAAGCTTCATTTTATCAAAACCAAGCTTGATCACTGCCAAGAATATTGTGACAGTGATTATTTCAGCAGTAATGGCCAACCTGTCAGTGTTCCATTAACACCAATATTTCAGAACTTGTCAAACTAAGGACAGAAAATGCTAATTTCTCAGAACAAATAGAATGTACTGGGACGGTTGATATTCCGCTACAGAGAACTAACACACCCACACAGTGTTAATATTCTGAATTAACAATCACACAAATAACCTCAAAACAAGCAGAATAAGCATTAGAGGCAATGACAGCAAATAATCTTGACAACATCAAAGTTTTCATCAGGCCCGAAACTGAAGTTCAAAATGTAGCCTGAGAACAGTCTCTCTGAACCCTATCCAATTCCACATGAGCCAAAAAAAAAAATGTAATAAAAGACCTTGAATGAACATCCATGTTCCTAATAATACCTTAGATTCGTGACAATGTTATGTAACCTAGCAACAGCACCTGTTGCTGTCAGACCACTGATAAAGTATAAAGCACATTTTTAAAATATATTAACATTCCACTGATTTCTCAAAATGTCTGCATAATTAGGCCATCCATAGGAATTAAATAATTTATCTGAATGTCTGAAGCATTTAATGCCTCCAAAAGCTCCCTCACAGAAAGTGGCTGTTGCCTGATATCTGGGACATTAATACGTTTTTGACCTTTTTATTTTTATTCATGACTGAGAGACACATGCAGGGCAAAACAACATCCAAAGAAAATTACTTCAGATTTTCCACTATTTTATCTACATGAGCATTACATATAAAAACTCAGGTGTAGATTCACCTTTTGCTTTGGATTGCAATTCCAAAAGTGTTTATATTAGCTTTGGAGATGTTAGGACACTAAATTCCTATCACCACTGTTTTAAAGTGAATCTCAGTAAAGTTCAATGCTCCAAACCACTATGAATCTCAACCAATGAATTCTGCAGAAAAAATCCCCTTTAAAATTTTAAGTTTAATTCCACTTCAGCAATTTTTTTGACAAGAAAAAACTTTCCAATTACATCTCAAAAGTGTTTAGTCTGGAAATACTAATGCAAACTAATGCACTGTTTTCATGGTAGCCTTGTTGACCTTACTGGCAACAAATCCAGCCTGTCAGGTTAGGCATACATTGCCTAAGTTTGTAAAAGTAGAATGAAAGAATAAATTAGGGAAGAAAAAACTAAAGCATGGATGAATACATGTGAAAATCCTATAAACTTAGTAGACGGCTATGAGAAACCTTGATGTGAAATTTGATGAGAAACCATGAAATTTGAACTAGAACTGAGTTTGATTAATATTAGAGAAATAATTTTTGTTATGCATGAACACACCACAGCACAGCACAAAATATGAGCTTGTGAACTTGCATTTAACCCATTCACCCAAGTGAAACAGTGGGCAGCCAGCGACGCAGCACCCAGGATGAACTATTTTTTAATCTTGCTCCCGCCCTCTCCCACTGAATTTCTGACCATTCCTGCCGACTTCCGCCCACTCATGCCCGCTCCTGGAAAATGCATTTATGAAGTAAAAAAATTTATGAAAATATATTTATAAAGTATATATATTTTTCTATTATAGCTTTTAGGTAGAATGTCATTAAAATTGCCACATGTTAACAATGATGTTAACGATGTTAACAACATGCTGAAGTATGTCAGTAAAGCCTTACCCGACAAAAAAATCATATGGCCGAATGTCTTCACAGCACAGTTTTTTTAGAATTGTTGTTTAGTCTGCGAATTTTAGCTTCGTCTGACCGAGGGTACAGTAACGGAGCATGTGTGTGGACTCAATCCTGAAGTGCCAGATTTGTGCCCGTTGTAGACTAGCGCTTTGCCACACTTCACACAACACACAAAGTCCAGTTCTTCACCTTCATCTGTTACGATTTTAAAGTTATTCCATATCACCGATTTCCCAATCTTTAGTTTTGTTTTATATTCTCCGTTCTTAATTTTGCTGACAACTTCAGCCGCATCCTCTAGTCTGCTAACAATTTTGGCACCCGCTGTCTATTTTTATGCCACCTCCTCCCACCCGCTCCCACCCACTGTCTCTGTTGCTCCCACCCAATCCCGTGAGATTTGCGTTAGGTTCCCGCAGGACCCCGCTCCCAATGCAGGGCTCTAGTGTGTGGAATGGTACCTTGGTCTAGAGTACCTCAGCGGTGCCATGGGCAGTCTTGGAATTTGAACCCAGATGTTTCCGATCGCAGGGGCAATTCCCTAACCACCAGGCCACCAGCTGCTTTTGGGTAAAATGCAAAATTTTAATGTGCTTTTGCTATAAAATGTTTTATTTCAAGAAATTGTCATATTTGCATTTTTGTTGAAGGTTTCATTTTTATATATGGAAATTGCTACATAAATAAAGGTATTCTAATAATTAATACATATTAAATGTGATTAAACTTTGTCCTGTTTACTAAAGATACAATGCATGCATTAATGAGATGACTCGGGAGGGATAAAACTCGTGGTTGCGTTTATGAGCATACCATTCATTAACAACAACTGTCATTCATTTCAACTACAGCTGATAAAACACTGGACCCAAATATCTGTAAAAACGTAAAAATGAAGAAAGAAAAGGAAAAACTCCCAATATTTAAGCTGTAATATGTGATGTGCAGCAATTTTCTTTCCTGATATTTGGACATTTGCAGCCCCCTGAATAATCCGGTTTGACTAGTGAGTTAGATAGCCAGAAAGATTCAAGATTTGAAACCACCTACAAATGTTAGTTGAATCCAATTGGAAAAAGTCATATTCCACTTGACTTGTTGTTTGGGCTGCAGGCTGTTTTGGCTATCCTTCTCATATCAAGTTATGTTTATTCAAAAAATATTTTAAAAAATTAAATAAATTCAAATAGACCTAATAGATACTATTAGTGTAGTACTAGTCACAGATAGATAACCTCACTCTTTAAGCATCACACTCATCCCTCTCTTTAACAATCACACTCATCCTTCTCTGTTATCATCACACTCATCCCTCTCATTTAAAAATCACACTCATCCCTCTCTTTTATTAGACCCACTGACAATATTATGTCCCACAGAATTGGTTTGCCAAGTTTTTGAAGCAGCAATTTGTATCTGTATTGTATCTTTCATTTCACCTTCCTCATACAGCTCTCTTGACTATGTTTTTTAAGGCGTTCTTCAACTGTGTCCCAACACACTGTCCCAGAAGTTTGCTTTAAACACACACACACACACACACACACACACACACACACACACACACACACACACACAGAAAATATCTACAAATGTTAGAATATAATTTCTGCTTATTTGAAAGTTTATTCATATATTGATAAAACATGAAATCTAAAATGTCCAAATAACTTTTTGCACGGAACACATATTAAGCTTTATTTTAGTGTTAAACTAAGCAAATAGTAATTGCTTATTGAAACATGCAGAAGTTTGTTCTCTGTATACTTAGAAAATCAAACATGAGCAGGTGCCCGAAATTTGACACAAGATTGTAAGTGGACTGCATCTTTATATAAGTCATGTAAACCTCTTGGTTCAGTCCAGTTTTTAGACTTAATTTGACCTCAGTCAGTCAGACTTTTTCTTGTACACTTAACATAATTAGTACTATCAACTCTTATGGTTAATTAAGTAATGGTAACATGAAGTGGCGCTGCATATCAGAGGCAATGGTAAAGTACCATAGTATTTCACTGCTTATTAATTTGCATTAATCCACATCTCTGGCATGAGAGCTTGACAGGGTCAGCGCCAGTTTTATTTTCTTTCTCACGCCATTGTGAAAGTTTGTGAAAATCTTGGGCTGGGATTATTAATAGCATGGGGAATTTTATTATTTTAAGGTTAATGCCATTAACTGTGTAACATAAAACAGGACAGGACCGGGAATGAAAATGGCTGGTGGGGAATTTTGGGTTTTCAAGAAGAAAATTGCTGAAGGTCGTACTATGTTGGTTCAACCTTGTCTAAGGTGATCTTAGGATATAGTATCTGGGAATTATCAGTCCCATGCACAGACAGTGACCTTTCACCATTTCCCAGTAGCTCAAGGTCAGCAATGTGCACTACAGAAGAAGTCTTTGAAGGCTGTTTCAATCTAGAAAGAAATGTCATAGAGAAAAGTGCAGGGGAAACTATTTCATTTCATTTCAACCATTTCATTATAGTGGTTTGGCTACACACTTGTGGGGCACAACTTAATACTATTGTTTGTCACTAAATGCTTTTAAAATATTTATGCAATACCAATATTTTTATTCAAGTAACATCTCAGTTATAGAGCCCGCCCCCGACCGGCCTTCAGCAAATCAGATCACTCCTCGGTCCTGCTGCTGCCAGCCTATAGGCAGAAGCTGAAACGCGAGCAGCCTATGATGCATTCTGTTCGGTGCTGGACCGACCAATCTGAAAACACACTGCATCACTGCTTCAACATCACGGACTGGGAAGTTTTCCGGACTGTGGTTGACAACAACGTAAACAACTATGCTGAGTACATAACGGAACTTATTCACAAATGCATCGATGACGTTGTACCGCGGGTCAATGTACGTACTTACCCAAGCCGTGGGTCAATGGTGAGGTCCGCGTAGTGCTCAGAGCGCAGACTGCAGCCTTTAAATCTGGAGACCCACGGGAGTACAAAACATCCCGGTATGCACTCAGAAAAGCAATAAAAATGGCCAAAGGACAGTACAGAGAAAAGGTGGAATCCTGTTACAGCAACTCCAACACCAGGAACATGTGGAGTGGAATAA
>JBBJLS010006874.1:0-16197 GCA_037577275.1 Bryconaethiops microstoma
GGTGGTTTTATTTTGGGTATTCTGGGGTATTGATTATTTTTTGGTACGGGTATTTATGATATGGGTGGTTTTATTTTAGGTATTCTGGGGTATTGATTATTTTTTGGTATGGGTATTTATGATATGGGTGTTTTTATTTTGGGTATTCTGGGGTATTGATTATTTGTCGGTATGGGTATTTATGATATGGGTGGTTTTATTTTGGGAATTCTGGGGTATTGATTATTTTTTGGTACGGGAATTTATGATATGGGTGGTTTTATTTTGGGTATTCTGGGGTATTGATTATTTGTCGGTATGGGTATTTATGATATGGGTGGTTTTATTTTGGGTATTCTGGGGTATTGATTATTTTTTGGTACGGGTATTTATGATATGGGTGGTTTTATTTTGGGTATTCTGGGGTATTGATTATTTGTTGGTATGGGTATTTATGATATTTGTGGTTTTATTTTGGGTATTCTAGGGTATTGTTTATTTTTTGGTATGGGTATTTATGATATTTGTGGTTTTATTTTGGGTATTCTGGGGTATTGATAATTTTTTGAAATGTGTAGTTTTAGTGGCCCCACAGTGGTGCAGTGGTTTGCAATGTTCCCTCACACCTCCAGGGTTGGGGGTTTGAGTCTGGGTCCTGATCCAAAGACAAGAGCGTCAGGTGAATTGGGGATTCTAAATTGACTGTGTGTGTGTATGTGTGTGGTGGGGTGGCGCCCTGCCCAGGATGAGTCCCTGCCTCGCGCCCATTGACCCTGGGATAGGCTCCGGGCACCCGCAGCCCTAGTGAGGATTAAGCGGTTACAGAAAATGAGTATTTTTGTATTTAGAGTTTCTGGTTATTAGGTATTTGTTGTTTTGGAATTTTTTAAAATATTCATATTTTTAGCTGGATGCAATTTCGGTACATCCAAGTTGGAAATATTTTATGATAGGAGAATTATTGAAAGCTGTAACTCATTTGCTGAGTAAATGCTCTCTCTCTGTCTCTCTCAGGTCTTTGTGGCTGGAGGTCCGAGGCCCTCCTGCTGTGAGGAGATGTTTGGCTACGGTGTATAAAAGCCTGGCTCCGTTAATGCTCTGTTGCGCCGCCCTGGTGGCAGTGTGGTTGTACTCATTGGCGGATCAGCTACACAGCTTTGTGTGTGGAATCTTCATGCCTCAGTACCACTATCCATACGCAGTACCTCTGGCCCTCATACAGGTACTCTTACCTTCCTAGAGGAATACCAATACCACACAGTAAAAGCACCACACAATAACAATATCACACATTACAAATACCACACAATAACAGCACCACACAATACCAATACCACACGATACCAATACCACACATTACCAATACCACACAGTAACAGCACCACACAATAACAATATCACACAATACCAATACCACACATTACCAATACCACACAGTAACATCACCACACAATAACAATATCACACATTATCAATACCACAAAATACCAATACCACACAATATCAATATCACACAATTACAATATCACACAATAACAATATCACACATTACCAATACCACACAATAACAGCACCACACAATAACAATATCACACAATACCAATACCACACAATAACAATATCACACATTACCAATACCACAAAATAACAATATCACACAACTACAATACCACAAAATACCAATACCACACAATAACAGCACCACACAATAACAATAATACACAATGGCAATACCACACAATTACAATACCACAAAATACCAATACCACACAGTAACAGCACCATACAATAAAAATATCACACAATTACAATGCCACAAAATACCAATACCACACAATAACAGCACCACACAATAACAATATCACACATTAGCAATACCACCCAATAACAATACCACACAGTAACAGCACCACACAATTACAATATCACACAATACCAATATCACACAATAACGGCACCACACAATAACTATCATACATTACCAATACCACACAGTAACAGCAACACACAATTACAATACCACAAAATACCTACACCAGACAATAACAGCACCACACAATAACAATACCAAAAAATAACAATACCACACAATAACAGCACCACACAATTACAATACCACACAATACCAATACCACACAATTACAATACCACACAATAACAATACCTCACAATAACAGCACCACACAATTACAATACCACACAATAACAATACCACACAATTACAATACCATACAATAACAATACCACACAATTACAATACCATACAATAACAATACCACACAGTAACAGCACCACGCAATTACAATACCACATAATTACAATATCACACAATAACAGCACCACACAATTACAATATAACACAATAACAATATCACACAATAACAGCACCACACAATTACTATACCACACAATAACAGCACCACACAATTACATTACCACACAATTACAATACCACACAATAACAATATCACACGATAACAGCACCACACAGTTACAATACCACACAATAACAATATTACACAATTACAATATAATACAATTACATTACCACACAATTACAGTATCACACAATAACAATATCACACAATAACAGCACCACACAATTACAATATAACACAATTAAAATACCACACAATAACACTACCACACATTAACAATATCACACAATAACAGCAACACACAATTACAATATAACATAATTACAATACCACACAATTACAATACCACACAATTACAACACCACACAATAACAGCACCACACAATTACAATATCACACAATTACAATATCACACAATTACAATAACACACAATAACAAAATCACACAATTACAATACCACACAATTACAATACCACACAATTAAAATATCACACAATAACACACAATTGCAATACCACACAATTACAATATCACACAATTACAATACCACACAATTACAATATCACACAATAACAATTCCACACAATAACAATATCACATAATAACAATACCACACAATAACAATACCACACAATTACAATACCACACAATTACAATATCACACAATTAAAATATCACATAATAACAGGACCACACAATTGCAATAACAATAACACACAATAACAGTACCTGTCTAACGTGCAGAGAGTGAATATTAGAGATGAGACACAAGACAATACAAACAATAAAACAGTCAAACTCCACACAGTGTGTCTAAAGATTTAATACAAAAGAAGCGTTTTTACCTGCATACATGTAAACATTTAACGAGCCAGGCTGCGACCAGCAGCAGAGTATTGCACATATAACAGTAAGAATAGAGTTAAATTGTGTGTTGTATGTAGGGAAACTGCACATGAACAACATTAGCACCACCTGAACATATTGTGCATTCACAGTAGAGTTTAGATCGGGCCCAAAAAATGAAACCCAAACCCTGCCGGAGCCCGTGCACCTTGTGTCCGAGTCCAGCCCGGCCCGACACATTAACTGTAATTATTGGCTCAATTTAAACCCGACAATTTTTTAATACGTGGACCGTTATAACACACATTCTCAACT
This sequence comes from Bryconaethiops microstoma, assembly GCA_037577275.1. NCBI lineage: Eukaryota > Metazoa > Chordata > Actinopteri > Characiformes > Alestidae > Bryconaethiops > Bryconaethiops microstoma. The sequence goes on from JBBJLS010006874.1 coordinate 3,520, forward strand.
GTGGGTGCGTTCGTAAACTGACACTCGGAGCGCTTTACTAAAATATTCATATAATATTTCTAATTATGGCATAGCTCCCCACCCAAATAGGCTAATTAAGTAATGTTTAAAAAAAACAAATGCTTCATCATGGCCCGGCGTGGCCCGGCCCGAGGATAGTGGCAGGAAATATCGGCTCGGGCCGGGTTCGGGTTCGGGCAGAGAATCCAAACTCTAATTCACAGCACATGAAATGTTGCACAAGAACAGTCATTTAGTAGCAGCAATGAATTGCTATGAGGTTTAGCACTTGTATATGTTTACACAAGTCCAGGTGTTATACATCATAGCAATACATTGATGCTGCTAAATGTGCTAAAAGTGAGTGAAGTGAGGGAAATCACGAGAATAATTGTATTAGAGCAGTTGTCAGAACTCATGTGAGTTAAGAGGTGGACCACTCCCAGCGCAGCAGTGACACTAGCATGATAGTCTGAGCAGTCAATCAGCTAATTCTCTCATCCAGTGCCACTTACAGCAGTGTATTGTCTGTGCCTCTGTATTTTCCAGGTGCTTCTAAACCTCCTGGCGCTGGGAGGGCTGCATGCTGTGGGGCTCATCAGGCTGAAGCCGTTCTCCCTGAAGCTGGCGGAGCGGCTGATGGTGCCGGCCGTGTGTGGTAGTGTGCAGTCTGTCCTAGCTCTGTGGGCGGAGGCTTGTGCCCACTCTGGTCTTTACCCCCTCGTTGGCCGCCTCTTGCCCATCACCAGTCTAGCCTGGAGCCACCTGTTCACCTTGACCATGCAGAGCCACGCCCACCTCACCTGCCTACTGGTGGCCGTCACTTGCATCTCAGTCACAATCACAGGTACCGTAACTCCCTACATGCACCAGGGCAGGCTAGAATTGGCTATTCCCTAATCACATATTGAAGGCCTACACATGACACACTTGATTTGGGAGAAAAAACTAATTTACACAGTTTTCCACCGACCCCAGATGTAGTCGATCAGTCAGGACATGTTTAGCACTAAAACTATGGGGCTAACAAACAAAGTCTGAAAAGGCTGCTCGCAGCATGTGCAGTTTTGTTCATGTTTACAGCTCACAGTTAGTCATACTGAGCCCTAAACCACGTCCACAAGTCTGACGCGCCTTAATGAGGAGCTGGAAGTTGTTTGAGCAAAGTTTTGCGGATTTATTTACGGAAAAGATTTAGTTGACTATTGACTTCTAGTGTTGACAACGTTAGGCTTGTAGCTGTAGCGGCACATAACTATAGTTGCAACAATTTTGAAAAATTGTGTGAAAAATTGTCTGATTTTCACTGTAAAATATTTGATAGTATAAGAACATATGTGGTTGTGTACTGGGGCGCAGGGAGCATTTTGAATGTGGGTTGGGGGGACGCTGTGAGGGGGATCGAGGTCTTCAGGGGACAAATCCCCCCAGTCCCTAGTCCCATCTGCGCCCATGGTTTTCTACAATTTTAAATAATAGTATGGTGAAAAATAATCTTTAGTTTTGTACTTGAGTTGTGAGGCTAATGTAACTCATAGGTACATTATAAACTACAGAATTGTACATTTAAGATTACTCAATAGCATGGGATGACTAGTAGTTTTATAGTTTGCATGATGCTCGCTGTATAAGCAATTAGCATTAGAAACTGTATAGATCCAGTATCAAATGAGAAACTTTGAAAATCACCAAAAATGGATCATTAGCTATGTTTGAGATAAATGTGATTGTATGAATGTGATTTGAATCACTTAAATGTAGATCCTACACAATTGAACACCACATTTAATTGTAAACGTAATGAACAGGCTTTGGGGAGTGCAGAGTTCAGAGCTCTTCAATGGAGAACAAGCAGTCAGTCTCCTTCAGTTCCATTAGAAACAATACAGTTAAAGCTATCATGATGCTCCGAAAATAAACCTTATTTATTATTAGAAATCCCAGAATGTAACAATTGTATGTGTTGTATGAACAGTATGCCCATGCATTTATTGCACTTATTAACGTCTATTCATTCAGTAATAAAGATGATTTATTATAAAAAATCACAAAATGTAACAATTAAAAATGTAACAATTAAAAATGTTACCTGTTCCACAGGTAACAATTTAGTGTGATATTCATAATTGTTACATTTTGGAATTTCTAATGCTAAATCAACTTTATTCTTCCAAACAGTTCTTCGGAGCATCATGATAGCTTTAACTGCATTGTTGCCATGCAGTAATTGCATTTGTTCAAGGCTACTCATTACATTTACAATGACATGTGATATTTCATTGTGTAGAATCTACATTAAAGTGATTGAACTAGCAGTCGGTGACCTTTGGTTCCATTGGGAACAATACAGTTAAAACTATTGTGATGCTCTGAGGAGCTGTCTGGAAGAATAAAGCTGATTTATTAATATTACCAGAATGTAGTGATTATGAATATCACACAGCATCGCTCTCAATGGAACTGAAGATGACCGGCTGCTTGTTCTCCATGCATTCATTACATCACAGCCTGTTCATTACATTCACAATGAAAGGTGTAATTTGTGTAGAATCTACATTAAATTGATTTGAGTCCCATCTACACAATATCCCCTTTACCTTAAACATAGTTGATCATCTAAGGCATGTTTTGGTGGGGGTTTCTAATGCTTATTGGTGGTGTATAATCTTAAACAAGCTGTCAGTCATCTTCGGTTCCATTGGAAGCTATGCAGTTAAACATATCAGGATGCTTATTCTCCATTAGAGAGCTCTGCCCATGAATTCATTGTACTTATTAAAGCCTGTTCATTATATTTACAATGAAATGTGGCATTTACTTGTGTAGAATCTACATTTAAGTGATTTAAACAAGCAGTCATTCACCTTTCGGTTCCATTGGGAACAACATAACCCTCTAGAGGGAAAGGGTTGCTCATAAAGTGGAGGGCATGTGAACTGCCGGTGCAGCAATAAAACCCATGGTGTATTTGTCTAATGTGGTGGTGAAAGCTATCGTGATGCTTCGAGGAACTGCCTGGAAGAGTAACGCAGATTTTTTCAAAAACGAGAAATCCCAGAATGTGATATGAAGTGATTATGAATATCAGACCGCCTTATTAATATGTGTGTGAATGTGTGTTTACAGTGTGTGAGGGCCTGTATACCATCGAGCCACTGGAGTATTTCTACTCTCCCCTCAGTGTTTTCCTGCACAGCCTCTCTCTCGCCTGGCTGGCAAAAGTAGCTCAGTCCGAGCCGGGCCACACCTCCACCTTTGACCTTTACTACACCCTGGTGGTGACCCGTGGCCTGTTGCTGGGGTTCCTCTGTCTGCTGCATCCGGACAGCAAGCGGGCCATCGAGGATGGCAACTGGCACAGCTTGCTCTTCCTGGGCTACATGCTGGGCATGCTGCTCCTGGGCGCCGGGCAGATCCTGCTGGTGGACTTCACGGCCCTGCGCTTCTCCGCCGTGGCAGCGGCTCTGCTTCACTCGGCCAGGGGCCTCACGCTGCCGCTCTTCAACCTGCTGTAGCTCGCGCCGGGCAGGACAAGACCAGTGTATGAAACTCAGGGCGATAATCAAGAAGGAGGATGTTTAGAGGTTTACAGTTGGAGATTTGCAGAGGATGGTCGCATTTTGGGATCATCCAGAAAAACCTCACCTCCACCGTATTGGATCGGTGATGTTTTGCCCTGGGACCCTTTTTAGGATACATGATATCATGGTTTCCTTGAAGTGCCAGGACGTTTTAAACTCGGTTGTGGTTGGAGGTCCAAATGAACAAAAAACCTAAACAAAAATGGTTCAAGTGCCACATAATGAAGCTTTTGACGTGGTCATGCCACTCCTAAAAGCCGACTAAATCTCCAATCTCATCAAGCATTATAGGAGAAGAGCGAATGCAATTGTGTTGGGATAAGGTACTAAATGCAGGGATCTTATAATTCACGACTGTATTAAAATATTTTTTTTCTAAAATATATTTTAATAAAAGATTTATGTGATCTTTCCAGTGTGAACTAATGAACCACATTTGTATGATGGTTTTTACTATTTAAAATATTGACTATTTCTTATTACAGGATGCCAGTAATTGTTCCAAGACTCACACACCTGCTTCAAACCTCATGGAGTTATAAAGGAACCACAAGCTCCTGTCTCTACAGGGAAAGGGTTGCTCATAAAGTGGACGGCATGTGAACTGCTGGAGCAGCAATAAAACCCATGGTGTGTTTGTCTAATGTGATGGGTAGCTCCTTTTATTAGTTAGAGGCAAACAGGCCATTGGGCTAGAGGTTGTAGTCTGTTATTGCAGGTCAGTTTGGTTTCAGCACACCAGTCCAATGTGCAGACGTGAAGCAGTTTCCCCAGACATTTACGGCATTTTTCAGATGTTTTTATCCAAAGCGACTTCCACTCCCTAACTACAGGGGGCAGTCTCCCTGGAGCAACTTGGGGATAAGGTTCTTGCTCAGGCACCCAGTGGTGGTGCTGAAGGTAAAATTCGAACCCATGATCTCTTGTTCCAGAGACAAGTATTCTAACCACTAGGTCACCACCACCTAGGGATTAGGCCTAGTCCTGGGCTACACAGAATTATAAACTAAGATTTTGTATTGAAAAAGAAATATACTTAATGAAAAATCATCACAACAATATTCTTCATTTGTAAAATTATTTGGTTGAATGCTGGTACTTCACATCAGCCAACAGCCCCCTAGCAGTATTACCAACAGTCTATTGCGGGTTGACAAGACCCACGGGTTGCAAACCATCGCAATATAGAAAAGAACTGCCAGTAGAATGACATGCTCTGTAACATGAGCCTAAGATCATCATTCCAGTTAACTAGAGGGGTATAACCACCCCCAGTACTGGATTATGAACTGCTGGAAACCCACCTTTGGGAGGAGTTGGAGTGTCGTTTGTGATCGAGAACTGATCTTTCAAAATTAGTAGACCTCAGTAATGCTCTTGTGGCTGCAGTCAAATCTTCACAGCGATGTTCCAAAATCTAGTTTGAAGAGTAGAGGCTGTTACTCTAGCAAAAGGGGACAAACTGTCCAATTAATAACCTTCATTTCAGAAGAAAGACTGGAAAAGCAGGTGTCCCCAAAGTTATGGACATGGAGTGTAGTTTCTGACCCTATATGGCATTTCATATCTACAAAAATGGATGCATAGAAGCAATTCAGGCCTCAAGATGGTTGCTAAGTAGAATTCCTTGCCCATTGTAATACACAATATTGTATTAACAAAGTATTTTTCTTAAAGCAGGGGTCTTCAGTTACAGTCCTCGAGGGTCAGTGTCCAGTGCGATTTGGCAGCTCCCCTCCTCAAACACACTCACTAAACCTGGCCATTAACAGGTGAGCTGAACCAGGAGTGTCTGAGCAGGGAAATCATTACACTGTGCTGGATACCAGACCTCCAGGACCAGAGTAGGGCACAAGCAGGTGTATTTCAAATTTCTTATCAAATAAATGCAGTGTAAGGTCAATGTTTTAATAACGGTTATTGGGCTTTAGGTATTACCTTCATTTGTCCAGTAAAGAAGCAAACCTGAGATACCAATGCGACAAATATGGGACTGGTCCTGGCTGACTGACTCCAAGTTTGATTTATTTTTATCCGACTATACATTAGACAAAATCTCCCCCCCCCCCAAAAAAAAACAACCTAGTAAAGTACAAAAAAAAGTCACCTGCTGGACAAAGGTAGCTTAAAAACTGAAAGACTTGTCTGAGAGAAGTGTGATGGGTTAAAATCACCAATGACTGACTCAGTGTGGGAAGAATTCTGTGAACTTGGTTAATGTAACACTACCAGCAATCCCTGTTAATCAGTAGGACAGTTCAAACACTGTATCTTCTTTCTCATCCGTCCACCAACCACGCATTACTACTCCAAAGTAAAGACAATTTATTTGAACTTGTCGTCATGTGAGCCCAAGTGTATTAACCATACAAAATACTGTACAAAAATACATTCATCTGGAATATTTCTAACCCCTGGTCCATGAAAAGACTAACTATTATTTCAATCCTTACGTTAAGGGATGTGACATAACATTGAGAAGTCCATCCTGAAGTTCTAACCAAGAAACAAGGTCATAATTCAGTCTCTGGGCGGCTCAGGACTGGTCAGCGTTTGGAGGCAGGTGGATGCCCAGGCTCTGCAACAAGTTAGAGGCGGGTCCAGCGAGGCCGGCCTGGGAGGCAAGAGACTCGAGCAGATTGGTGACCAGGTTCAGGTCTACATCCAAAGGCTGGGGCTCCTCCTCCACTTGTTCTGCGCTTTTGGCTGCGTCTTTGCTGGTGTCGCCGCTCTGCTGGAGACATTGGACAATTGATCACAGCTACCAAAACTGTGCTGGTAGTGAAATTTGTGCTGTTAATGAAAATTCTCAGTTAGGGCAGTCATATGTAAATGTTTTCACGGCTGTGACATCACAAAATTGATGAATAAAAAAAAAAAAAAGACTATATGAGCAATATTAGGCCTCGTCCTGGACTGTACTCTTCTTTGAAATGCAGAATCTCTGTTCAGAATCCTGTAGTCCAGGAAAAGGCTGTCTGTTAGACGTCTCTTTAACTGTTGTACTTACTTTGCTGTTGCGGGTGAAACTCTTGGCGATGTTTGTAGTTTGGAGCTCTTCGTCCATTTCATCCATGTATTTCCTCAAACTGCCCAAAGTCTCGGCTCCCGCCTGTTCCTGCGACTCTGCTTCTTCATCTTCATCATCATCCTCATCATCGTCATCCTCTTCGTCCTCCAAGTCATCCGAATCCAGCTCCTCCTCCTTGGTACCTGTAAACAGTGCTTCTTTTATTTCACTCCTCATCATCAGGGCTTTATTACCAGCTACCACTACTTTCCTGCAGGGTTTCCTACAGAGTTTAGCTACTGCCTGCATGTAACATGCACGCACTACAAAATGCAAAATACCCATTGTCAGATTACATGAGGGAACAAACGTAAACTTGGCATTTTCTTGCTAGGTTTAGACTCAAAATTTCCATTTATTTGCTAAATTTAAATTGCACCATGACTTTTCCCACAGTACACAATACATATTTATTTATATTAATTGTGCATTAAAGTGTGGAGAAGTGTGTTCTCTGCAGATTATGTGCATTTATTTATAAACATTGCATGTTATTTGATGAGGGGTACACAAACTTTTGCATTTGACCGCATTGTATTTTTTCTTCTACTTCTAGAATAGAAGGAAAGAAAACAACCCCCCCCCCCCAAAAAAAAAAACAACAAAAAACAAAAAAGCACCAACATCCCAAAAGACGGACAAAAAAGGGAGGGTCAGTTTAAACTCATCCTGTGTCTATACGTGAAAAGCACATGGCATGAACAAATTCTATCAGTATAACAGAAAGGGAGGCCTGACCTACCCAGCAATCTGTCCACTGCACTGGTCACTGCATCAGGATCGAAACTGAAGGGCTGCGACAGGCAAGTCCTGAAACCCAAAGATAGGCTGCTTAGTTCCAGTTGTATCACTGCTGTTTGCACACACAAACTGAATAGTTTTCCTTATTAAAGGGGACATATTATGCAAAACTCACTCTATGCATCCATTTGTATTTCCATTTGTGTCTCTACTGCTCCAAAAAAAACATTCATCCATTTTCTGTGAGTCAACTGAAAAATTTTGGTGTCAGGAATCATATGCTTCTATGAACCATTTGGACGGCTCCTACAGTCTGATGTCAGGATAAGGAAATTTGCATAGAACCGCCCCTCATCTGTCGAGCCCCATCCACTAGATTAGTTGAAGATCCTCCATTTTTATCTGCTGGTTTTATGACGCCGAGCGCTGTGGTTACAGGCAAAGGCAAGTCACTCATGAAGTGTTGAAACTGTGAAGAATAAAGCTGGTGAAATTTACATGAGTGATGTTGTGTAAAGAACTTCAAGAACATGTTTTGTAGCTCACAGACCTATAACTTGTTTAACAAGAGTTATAATATGTCCCCTTTAAAACACAGTTTGCTAAAAAAAAAAAAGGCTTGAAACTTGTTTCTTAGATAAATAAGAGAGAGAGTAACTTAGTTTGGGTGTGTTGATGTCTTAATGATTATTCTAAAATGTGAAAAATACAACAAACACCCCACATAAAATGCTGCATGTTGCAAAGGGTTCACGATAACGATACCGTGGGAATTCAGCTCCTTCGTGTGATGACACAGCATTGATGAATTTTTTCATCCCCTGTGTCACAGCCACCAGACTGTAGCCAGCCTCTTCTTCCTTCCCCTGTCCCTCACTGGCTACCGCTACCCCTCGACCCCCGCTTTCCTCCAGCAGCCTCTCCAGCTCCTGAGGAGTGATGTTCAGCCAGTCATCACCTGCAGGGGGCAGCAGAGAGACACCTCACAGTCCACCTCACGGATAGCATTTACTGATAAGCTGATTGGCTGCTGCTGGCCACTTTGTAGAGTGAGCCAAATGGAACTTTAGGAGATGTGAGGAAAATGTACCCAAACCTAAAAATAGCAAATTTTAACATTTCAGCTTAATCGGTTCTTGAGATATTGGAATGTGTCAGTTTCAGAGCACACTAGAGATAAAATTTCAAAATATTTGGTGGGAACCCAAAGAATGTGGTAGTGATGCAGCAGGTGACTTTTCACAAGGTTTGAACCTTCACATCAGAATAAATTGCCAAAGGAATGTATTGAGAATCTGAAATGTGTGAAATTTGCAGAGCCCTCCCTGGACAAAATTCAGTGGTAATCCAAAGAATGTGGTGGTGGCACCGCATGTGAATTTCCATAAAGGTTGAACCTTTACATCAGTATATATTGGAAAAAGAATGTGTTGGAATTAAAATGTGTTAGTTGCAGAGCCTCCTATGGACAAAATTTTGGCGTGCTCCTAAAGAATGTGGTAACAGCGGTGGTTATAAAGAAAGGAAATCAACATACTGTCCTCTGGCGGAAGAAGCGCCTCCAGTTTCTTCAGTTCCTCCAGAGTGTAGGAGGCACTTTTTAGCTCTCGCAGCACCTCTTCACCTGGATCATGAACACTAGAATTGGAGAGAAGGAAGAGAGAGAGAAAGACAGACAGAAATGGAGATACAATGCCTCGGGTCGACACAACATGAATGAATATACAGATAGATTTGCAGAAAGAAGAAAAATAATTATAAAACAAAAAGTGCCAAAAAATATTGTGTCAACAGCAATGAAATACATATATTTAATAAAATAAAGTCTATCGCTCCACATTGGAAATACATGAAGCTGCTAAAAACTGATCAAAAAGACTAATATCAACACACGTCTATCTGACTCAGAGAGAATCAGAGAGATGGATGTGAATGAGATGGTGAGACTAAGGTGGACTCTCACCTGCATGTGCTGGAGACTGACTGCTTGAAGAAGTTTTCTGCTGAGGTCATTAGTTCTTTATAGAGCACAGAACCTTCCAGTTCCCCCTGAAAACACACACACACGCGAATCACACACATATACACACACACACACACATGCACGTGCACACACACAGATTATTTTGATGGAGAGTGAATCTTGCTTGTGTAATTCTGAACTAAGGCTTGATCTTGGTTCACCTTGAAGTAGCCGCTCCTCTGCAGGCTGGCCAGAAAGCCTCTCCAGCGCCTATCAGCACCGACCGGAGCCTCCTGACCCTCCGCTGCCATTCTGCTCTTACTGCACAGGATCTCAAAGCCGTGGGCCTGAAAGACACCAAAAAATATTTAAGGAAATACAGACGCACAACAAGCAGAACGATCAAAATAGAAAAAAAAAATTCTACCCATTCATTCATAACTTCCCTTTGGGTCTTAAGCGCACAGTAATATGACGTCTTTCTGAATTTCTCAAGCACACGTTAAAGTGTGGGTGTGTACAAGTCTACATTTAGTGTGTTCTTGCACACCGTGTTCATACAGGTTTGAGAAACATTTACTGGAAAGCCATGAATACAAACACTGAATCGAGAATTTCGGGATAAACTGTCATAATAAAGTAAAAAAATAAAGAGGAGAGGCTGTAGTGAATGTATAGACCCTATAAAAAGAAGTTTAAAGTATGGAATGGTATGGAACAAACTGTGCTTCATTGACTTCTTTCATTTAAAAAGGCCAGCAAATTCAGTTCACTGGGACACGTTAATACTCAGTCCTAGAATTACTTATAGTACTGAAGCTGACCACTGTACTGAAGGAGCTTTGGGGACAGCACTCACCAGTTTCATGCCCAGCTCATGAGCTTTAAACTGGGGGTGAGAGCGAGGGGGCAGGGTGTACCCACTTCTGCGGTCTGGCATGAAACTCTGCTGCGTCAGCTGCGCGTACAGACACCGAGTGAACGTAACCTACAGAGAGAGAGGGAGAGACAGTGCAAGAAAGAAAGAGAGAGAGAGAGAGAGGAACTGGAGTCACTGACCTTGAGTTATGCAGTGACCAGCACGTGTTAAACTAAACAAATCACCACATACAGTCATATACAAGACTTTTGTTGCGCAATTGTTGAAGTGAACATCCTCCTCAGAGAATGCACAATTCTTGTTTATTTACTGAGTTTAATAACTTGGGCAAAACTAAGACATAAAATGTGCAAAGATAATGACACATTTGATCATTTATGTTTATTTTTTCTTTATGTAATTAGTTCAATAATATGAATTATAATAAAATATTCAACTCAATACAATGGTAACTCATCTATTTTAATAATTCAATTAAGTAATTGTTAATTAAGCACAAAACTTTGCTCAATAAATGTCATACACAATACACAAGTTAACATTAGAGTAAATACAAACAAACAAGAAAGCATTAAATAACATGAACATTTGTTTTGTTTTGTGAAAAGTACTTGAAGTTTTGTGAGCTGGTGAAAGGAACAACGGTTCAGTTTCAGTTTTCACCTCAAGGCCGTTGTTTGGATTTGTGAAACTCCTGATTTAATTCAATGAAGAATCGATTGAGCTGAAGCAGGTATTTGATGAACTACAATGTAATACTGGACTGCTCAGATGAACAGGATTTCAATATAATTTTCTCTGGAGTCTAAGGAAATACATATACACATATACTGTATATATCATTTATTTTTTATTATTTTCATTTGTTAAACCAATTCATGAATAGACATCAAATTAGTTGATTATATCTGACTAGTTGCGCATCTGACTGGTTGCATGTCTGACTGGCTGCGTGTCTGACTGGCTGCGTGTCTGACTGGCTGCGTGTCTGACTGGCTGCGTGTCTGACTGGCTGCGTGTCTGACTGGTTGAGTGTTTGACTGGTTGCGTGTCTGACTGGTTGCGTGTCTGACTGGTTGAGTATTTGACTGGTTGCGTGTCTGACTGGTTGCGTGTCTGACTGGTTGCGTATTTGACTGGTTACGTGTCTGACTGGTTGCGTGTCTGACTGGTTGCGTGTCGGACTGCTTGCGTGTCGGACTGCTTGCGTGTCGGACTGCTTGCGTGTCGGACTGCTTGCGTGTCTGACTGCTTGCGTGTCTGACTGCGTGCGTGTCTGACTGCGTGCGTGTCTGACTGGTTGTGTAGGGAGTATATACACACTGAGGTGAGGACCCTGGTGTCGGGGGGAAAGTTATGGAACGTTTTGCAGGCCTGCAGGTCGATGGGGTCGCGAAGGTAGAACGCAGATACAGCAGGTGCTATGAGGTCTGGTCGTCGTGACAACACTGCAGCGATGGCTGCTGGCAAGTAACAGTGAGCATGATGGAGACTAGCCTGGATCTTATCTGGGTACCTGCATACATCAAAACATAGAGCAGACTCATAAACAGACTTCAAGACACTAAAGCACACACACACACACACACACAACAGTCCATAGAAGACATAAGACATCCAGGCCGACAGCCTTGTTCCTCACCCCTGCAGCCTGTAGTCGATTGTGGATCGGATGTGTTTTTCCGCCAGGCAGTGGTCAGCGTGTTTGTGCAGCGCGTCCAGGGCCTCCTGCAGAGATGGAACAGAGTCCCGGGGCCATCCAGCATCTCCAGAACGTACACGATTAGGTAATATGTGGAGATCCCCTTGGTACAGAAACACCTGGACAGACACAGTAGCCAATCAGCTGGCAGCTCGCTTTACAAACAGGAACCACTTTACAACAAGGCACTTATAAATGGCACAAGAATGGCTAAAATTGGCTTATTCATGTTACTAATAGGTGTATTCATGAATAATTCATACACTGTATTAATAGTAATTTATTAACTGTATTAATAGATACACTGTAAACCCGCAGTTCCCTTATAAGGGGCCTTGTGTTGTAAAGTGGGAGCATCAGTCAGTATGAATTATACTAATATAAGAGGAGGTTTTATTCAGAGGAGGTTGAGCTCCTACCCTGTTCTCGCTGCTGTCGGGGTCGAGCCATTTGGGGAGATGTTCTGCTGCCTCGATCAGCAGGAACTGCCCGTCGTTGTCGTGGACGGTAGCAGCCAGCTGGGTGAAGGTGCTGGTGAGGTGTTTGAGCAGGTAAACAATGAACCACTCATCCTCCACGTTATCACCAAACTGTGTGCTGCCCCATAGGTGGGCCGGCACGGCCCCTGTTGGTCAAAAAAATTCCATTCAAAAGCCTGAACAGTCCTGCTCAAATGTTTTGGGGGGTTTTTTTTGCAAAAAAAAAAAAAACTCAGAAAGGGAAACATGCAAGGGAAACATG
>JBBJLS010006912.1:0-16192 GCA_037577275.1 Bryconaethiops microstoma
CAGAGGAGGAATTTCGTGCTGTTCACACTGTGTGCTGTGGTGTGTTCTAGTATGACAGAATGGTCACTTTCACTAATTGCAACAAACTATGAATGAATAACTCCCTAAATCTAAACAAACCAGTTAAACCATGTCCCTTATTATTTTGAGTACACAGCTAAAAGGCCACACACATGCTTTGACTACAGTTAGTAAAAGATTCCCATTTTAGCTTTTGTGCCACTTGCTTGCATCAATACAAATCTGCTATGCTCAGTCAACTCTATAATCTTGTGATTAGAGTAAATAAATACCCCATAGTTATAGATGCTTTCTCATACCCATAATGTACTGCTGCTAAACCTTGATAGCATGGAGGCCATCCCTGGGCCACTCCAACTAACTTAGTGCTATAATATGCTATGGGTTGCTTTTTTCTTCCAATACACATTTCCTGCATTAATACAGCCAATACATATTTATCACAGCAATTAGCAACATACAAATGAAACAACTTTTCATAATCAGGTATTGCCAAGACTGGTGCTGTTTGCATTTCCCACTTTAAAGTTTCAAATGCTATATATGCATCAGCTGTCCAATTTAATTCTGCATTTAAGGTTTTTATCCCTGCTTCTGTCATTAAAGCCCACAAAGGTGCAGTTTTTAGTGCACAATCTCCAATCCATTCTGCACTAAATCCCATCATTCCCAAGAAGGACATTGTCTGTCCTACTGTCACTGGCTGTGGCACTTTACTAATCCCTTCCAACTGTGAGGATGCTATTGTTTTAGTTCCATGTGCTACCAGCCTCTCCAGGTACCATACCTGAGGTTGATAGTATTGTAATTTTACAATTTGACATTGTTCTATTGTTGGGGAACATATGATTAGATCATCAACATATTGTAATATGTTACTGTTTAGATTTAACTCCTCTAGATCTTGTCTCAGAACCTGATTAAATATGTGAGGAGAATGCATAAACCCTTGAGGGAGCCATGTGTAAGTATATAACTTTCCTCTATATTTTAAGGCAAACAAGTACCTTGATTCCTCAGCTATGGGGATACTGAAAAAGGCAGAACACAAGTCTATTGCTGTAAAACATTTAGCATCTGGCAGAATATTTATTAGTAATGTGTATGGATTAGGTACTTCTGCTTGCCAAATCCTCTTCATTTACTGCCCTTAAATCATGTACTAATCACCACTTAGTCTTATTTACTTTTTGTGCTGGAGGTACAGGAGTATTACATGGACTTCTTATTTCATATAATATGCCTGCTTCTACAAGCCCTTCTACTGTCCTCTTTATTCTCTTCTCTGCTTCTGGCTTTAGAGGATATTGTGCTCTCCTATGTAAGTGTACTTTAGGCTTTAATCTAATTTGTACACGTGAAGCAGATTTTACCAGTCCTACATCAGTTTCATGACGTGACCACAGCTTTTCAGGAAATAAGTTGATCATTTGCGTTCAGGGCATTGTCCCTCACCAGCTCTACACGCATCTGTTTCCACAAGTCTCTCTCTTCAGATTCCTGAATAGTAACTTACTGTGGAATGGCAGACACTTTTATTTCACACAAAATCTTATCATTAACTTATCTTTAGACAGCAATATTATGGGATTCTGTGTTTTCCCCCACTTAATGTCTTCCCTTTCTTAATCAGTAACCCCAAATCTTTTAATTCATTCCCCTCATTTACCAGCAGTGTTACATGAGGTTTGGCCTTATCTACTTTAAACCATTTTTTAATGAATTCATTATTTTCTATCTGTAATGCTGCTCCCTCTTTTCCTATTACTATACTGCTTACTGTTAAACTAACTTTTACCCCTGCAGTTTCTTTAAGCCACTGTCTCTCCAATATCTCATTTTGTTCATTGTCATATATCATTGTACAATGATATACTAGTCTAGGCTTCCTTGCTCTAGGATTTTTTTCTAAAATAAACTTTCCCCATTGACTAATTAAATCCTGAATTGCCTTATCTATCTCTCCCAACCAGTACACATTTGCTTGGTTTTCCTGTGCTTCATTTACCTGTATAATTATTAACATTTTGTCAATATGAATGCCATCTGGAGTGCAAAAATTTTGGGTTCCCAACCTGCACAAAGCATCTCTTCCCAATACATTTACTGGAGTTTGTTCTGAAACTAAAACAGGCATACAAATTGTTTTATCTTGCACTGTTAATTAAACTGTAGCTGTTACTGGTATTAGCTGCACTTGTCCCAATCCTATTGTCCTATTGTCTTTTCCAAATTTTCCTGACATGGGGAGGTTAATGGCATAACTAGAATTTAGACATGTATAACACACTCCTGTGTCTATTAAGACATTTCCTTATCATTTATCTTAACTTGCCGCTACAGTTGTACCGAGTTTGAGTTTGACTGTGGAATTTCTTGACCCCATCCCTGTGGAGGCCACCAGGTCGACCTTTTCCTACATTTCAGGTCCCATTCATGGATTTACTGGACATTTCTTTCAGACGTGCTGTTTTTGTCCACACCCACAACAGACTCCAGGCAGCATTGGGATTGCTGTCACTGTTGTCTGCCTCTTGTCCTTTATTCTCTTGGTCCATCTCCTCCAGACTGGAATGGGAGGAGCTGTAGACTGCAATGGTTGCTGAACTCAGTTCCACTGCTGACTTGCAGGTAGTGCAGGATTTGCTGTGACTGACATCTTCAGCACTGGCTCTCACTCTGTCACTGTGGCTTGAAGTTTCTCTTTTTTCTTTGGTCTTTTGTTCTGCCCATCTGCATGTACTCCGTGAGCCACAAACTCATCAAATTCTTGTCAGTCAGTCCCACCATCTTTACCAGCTTGGTCGTTGTCTCTTTGTCTTTCCTTCAATGTCCAGTAACCACTTATGGGCCCTCTTGCAGATCCAGTAGACTACTGACCAGCCCTCCTCAGAGTCTGGAGCTACCACAGTATATAATTAGCCTTTCTTCCCTTTATTAATATTGGTGCCTATATTGAAAGATATATTTTCCCTGACCTTAATATTTTCCCTTCATCTAAACTGTCTTCATTACCTGATGATTCTCTTTCTCTTCCCTTCAAGTCCATGAACCCCTTCCTGATGGGCTAAATAAAACACTGTTTCCCCTACAAGCTGTCTGACTGAGCTTCTGGATAGAGTGATAAACAGCAGTGATAAACAACCCCTTGTGCTGTTTCCGTTTCAGCCCCCCCTTTTGGTGCACTCCATTCAGCTCCCCTTACACCACTACCTCCTTCACATGTTTGTCTCTTTAGTCCTTTTAACTGTCTTCTCTTTTTTTTCTTTTATATTTACAATAGCAATCTATATCCCTTTAATCTGGGCTTTCATCACTATCTTCCTACCTTGCCTACTCTATTTTATTCCTATGTATTTCTATTAACTGCCTTTTCCTGTCCTATAGATGCAATTTCCCTTCCTGCACCTTTTCCCTTTTGCCTGAACATATCTAAATTTGGATAATTTGACTCAACCTTAATTTTAAACAATTATATAATTCCTAATTAATTTTCTCTTTTTTCTTTTCTATTTTCACATTTATCCCCTGACTTGTGATTCTGAATGAGGACTGCTAAAACCTCACACAGCCCCAAATTAAACGTACCCCCACTCTGGCCATTTACAATTTAAACTTTTAGTACGCTTCACCCATTTGTTATTATATTTCATAATTTTATCTCTTAATAATGGATTTTATTCACATATTTTATCCACAAGCATTTTATCCTTAATTAATAATTTTTTATTTCATCACTTAATTTTCTTCAAGATTTTAGTGGCCATTTTTTCCCTATTTTACTCTACTTTTATCTTAGAATATTATCTATTATATTTCTTTATTTTAATTATACAACCTATATTATTATTATTATTATATTATTATTATTACTTTTATTATTATTTATTTATTTTTACTATTGCTATTAAAACACATTTACACTCACAGCCAATCACAGCCACTCGCACGCAAAACCACAGTCATGAAGAAATCCAACCTTTAACTTTCTCTTTAACCAAAAAGTA
Organism: Bryconaethiops microstoma; assembly: GCA_037577275.1. NCBI lineage: Eukaryota > Metazoa > Chordata > Actinopteri > Characiformes > Alestidae > Bryconaethiops > Bryconaethiops microstoma. The sequence continues at coordinate 4,029 of JBBJLS010006912.1, forward strand.
GGCAGAAAGAAAGAAAATGAAGGAACAGTCATACCCATACTATTTTTAGCCTTCATCCAATGCTTCTAAAAAATAGAAGACCCCAATCTTTACAAAATCTCTCAGTGCGGCACAACAAAGGCACACATTTACCTTTGCCAATACAACTCTTGTAAGACTCTATATCTTGAAAGAAACCTTTTTTCTTTAATCTATAGCAGACCTAATGTCTTAGACAAACACCTTACCTATGTTGCAGCCGTCGAGTCACGTTCTGTGAAACTTTACCTTTGGTAATGTCCTCATGGTAAACAAATACAGGTGAGGTCTTGCTTACTGCTTCAGGTAGATCCTATTTTCTGCCACAGTCACCTCGGGCCCTGTCCCTCACTTTTCTCAGCCCGTCACCGTCCCACCCTCTCAGCTTTCGGCAGAAGAAACGACTGATTCGTAAATACAGACTTTCTATATTACTACCTACTAATCAGAGAGTGACCGCCGTGCATCGAGATTCCAGGCCTATTTTACTTTTACTCTTACTACTACCCACGTGACCAGTATAGTACAGGATTTTCGTCATCCGCCCATAACGGGTCCAGGTTGGCAGATTTATACTTACTGGACCATGTCCTCAGCTTTCTGACTGAACAATACTATAACTCCCAAAATGGGTTTACTTACTTTTACCAATTACAATACCAATTTATTACCTTACCATGTAGTTCTTATATGAGAGGTATGCAATTCTTCCAATAGCTCGCAATCCCTTTCCACTGCCTTGTCACAGAATTAAATTTTAAAGGTAGCATAAATCAAAATTTCTTACCTTTGGTGTTCCTGTGCCAGGACAGCAGCAATGAGGGTGCCACGGACACCACCAGGAGCCTGCAAACGCCTCTTTCGTATCCCACTGCTGCCACCAAATATGTTGAAGCAATAAACCGGAGCAGGGGCCCAAATCTGGAACTTTTTCTAAGTCAAAAATTAAATATGGTCAAAAATCAACTGCAGTCAAAAAGTTGAGGTGACGCTGTTTTATTAAGGGCAGCTTCATGACCCTTGAGAGCAGTGTCCAATTGCTCTGCTCTCTCCCAAGTGCATACACATTAAATAGACTTTTTACACCACTCCCCTCTGTTTAAGATGACACCCACCCTTGGCTTAATGCCCATAAGTGTACTCAATTGGATGTTCAAAACTCCTCCGCTTCAATGTCTCCTCCTTCCCAATCAATACAAGGTCAAATTTTACTTACTCAGTATTGCTCATCCTCAAATGGTAATGCCCTCCGTCTTGTGTGTGTAAATACTCCATGGCCTCTGCACACAGACTTACTGTCTATTGATCTTATATGGAAACTACCCCTTGAATAGCCTTCTACTGAAACCCTGTGTTTTTGAGTTTGGGCCTTCTTAAAGACTACCATAAGGGTTTCTACTTTCATGTTATTCAATATATAGAAACAACACAGAGTTTTAATGGGAGAGAAGATATATACTATATTACTGTAATATTTATATCATTAAAATCTCCATCAACCACATGTCCAAAGTGGTGTATAGCGGGAAGGTCACACATTCACCATTCATCATTCTGTCTCACATTCATTTCTTCTTTTCATGTCAAGGGGCTAAACGAGGCCGGCTCAGAACATGGCCAGATCCACGGCCTTTTGATTGGCCTCATTCAGGTCCTCCATGGTGCAGGAGACAGGGCAGTCAGGGGAAGACAGCAGGTGCTCCATAGTTTTGTTTACAGTTTGCCCTGCATCTGCCTACACCTGCCAGAATTCAGTTCAGTGCCTGTGTTCCGGACGTGTTCTGCAAGAGGGATCTGGGCATCCATTAGAAGGAACTTCTCAGCCCACAGCTCTAGTCTTGCTGTAGTTGGGTCCTTTTCGATGGGCATTGAGTGGTTAAAGAAGCTGAGACATGAAGGAGAGGGGCTGTGACCGTAGAGGGGGTGTCTACCTTACGCCGGGTGGGGCGGTTCCTGCTAGGGAGTAAAGCTTGCCCAAAGGAGTCGGTTTTAGGGTGCCCGTAACAATTTGACATGATTTGTTGAGAGCCGTATCCACATTCCCGGCGTGAGCTGATTGTGCCCAGACTGGGCTTGCATATTCACCTGCTGAGGCGGCAATAGCTAGGCAGCTTCTTCGAATAATGTGAGGGCTGGCTCCTCAGCGGGTGATAGTAAGGCGTCTCAAGATGTTGTTACGGGCACCAACTTTACATTTCAGCTTGCAGCAGTTCTCTTTATACGTGAGAGACCTATCCAAGGTGACACCCAGATACTTGGGATGGTCGTTATGTGCTATATCCAGTTGATGTGCAGACCTTTACCTGCCTCCCAGTTCCGGAGGTGAAAGATGCAGGATTCTGTCTTAGTGGGAGTTGGCCTCAACGAGTTGGCTTCATAGTAGCTGAGGACTTCTAATGCTGTGGACACGTGATTTTCAATGTCTGCATAGTTCTTCACTTGAAGGGCGAACATGAGATCTCCAGCATAGAGGAACTAAGTGGTATCTGGATGATGAGGTTGGTTGTCGGTGTACATATTAAACAAAATCGGAGCCAGAACGCTAGCTTGTGGCAAGCCATTTCTCTGCTTTTCTTTGAGTTGAAGTAAGCTTGGAACCGGCGGTTTCGTAACATTTCACTCAAGACGTTGACAAACTGTTGATCTTTAGTAAAAGCAGCAACTTTCCACAGTAATCACTTTATGTTAACTGTGTCGTATGCTGCAGAAAGATCAACGAAAACTCTCGTACCCATCCTCTATATTTTGCGTTAAGTTGAGGACTTGGCCACAGCACGATTTCCCAGGGTGGAAGCCAACTTGATCTGATGACAGGGAGGGGTCTATTTGGTTTGTGAGCCGGTCAAGGAGAAGGCGTTCTAGCAGTTTGTATGTGTGGCAGAGTAGGGAAATTGGTCGGAAACTCTTGGGGTCATTTGGGGTCTTTCCAGGCTTGAGCAGGTCTACAATTTTGCTTTCCCCCATGTTTTGGTATTTTTGTGATCTTGGCGCAGGTGTTATAAAGCTGTAGTAGCCATGAAATCACCACTGGGTCCAAATTTTTCAGTTGCTCTACTGTGATGTCGTCCACACCAGCAACTTTACTGTGTTTTAGTTGCTCGGGTTATTTCTGTGAGGTTGAAAGGCTCACTTATGGTGCACTCATTGTTCCTCTGTATTTCCGGAAATGAGCAGGTAGTTTGTTTGGAGGCTTTCCGTTGAGGAAAAGTTGGTGGGCTACTTGGTTAGCAGTGATTGGATCAGATTGGGTGGCCTTTGGTGGATCATTAATCAGCTGTCTCATTGTTCCCCGAGTTTTCTTGCTACTGTGAGTCATACTATGCTTTCCACCAACTTCATCCATTTCCCTTGGCGGGCCTCACTTAGTAGTGCCATAAGCTCTTCACCAGCAGCTATTGATGATTCGGAGAATGGGTCATTTGAATACATGACTTCATAGTAGTTAGATCCTACTATGATAACCGTGCGACGTAAGACATTTGGCAGCCTCAGGGAATATACCATGGAACCATCACCATGGAACAGATCAGACCAGTGTCACATTCCTTTGTTAAACTGTCTGACCTAATCAGCCAAACATCAAACACAGGATAAACTATCTAGGAACTCAAGTACAACATATACAACATTAAGCTTTAAGTAAACACAGTGGTGTCCAGATGCAGGGTCTTACTTTGAGATGAATGTTCGCTCTTTGGCGTGCAGAAGACTGAGCGGCTCACGTGGCTGGGTACTGATCTTTCAGTGTAGTGAAGCGCGGCATCCAGAGCTGGCAATTTGTGCCTTGAGGTGCAATCCAAGTGATTTTGGCGGACAAAACTATTCATCCTTTTGAGAAGAACGCTATGTATAATTCACACATAATTCACAGCCTGAATTGAGTACTGACAATGGGGGGCTCCCTCTGCAATGACTGTACAAGGATACCAGCTACAATTTTTTAACTATGTGTGTACTTTAGTGAGTTAGTAATTAAGTAAATTCTGACACTCAGTACATTTTACATGTGTACTACATGTAACAGTATATAGTTTACAGGATATAGTGTGTTGTATGTATAGTATAGTTTAGAATATACCATGTAGTATATGTAATGTAACAATAGTGGAACTCTTTTTTTGGTGCTATATAGACCAATTTTTAGTGTTCTTTAAAGAAACATAAACTATATGGACAAAAGTATTGATACTGTTTTTCAGGGTTTGGGCTAGGCCCCTTACTTACAGTGAAGGACATTAAAGTCTCTATTGGTGTAATGGTCACGTGTCTCAATACTTTTGTCCATATAGGATTTATAATTGTATTATGTGTTTGTAATTATGGGGTCAGACTCCATACCATGATTCACACCACAGGTGTAGTTAGGATCTTGAAATATTTGGGGCTTGAGAGTTGTCTGGACGAGTTGTTGTTTCAGCGTTTTGATCTGAAGTTGGGTGAGATAATTTGTCAACATTTTCACACCCTGAAACTTAATGTGTAATTGTAGGCATACGGTGATTTATCTCATGTATCTTAAATAAATCAATCCATATTATCATATTAAATTTGTGTTTTGTACTTTTGTGCTAGGACCTTTTCTCTGTTACAGAAAGTGTACACATGTAGAACAACATGCTGTATGTTTTGTGTCAGCAAAAGGTGCAAAAATGTGCAGTTTTGAGGGGTACAGTGTGCGGTACTGTTTTACATTGCTAAAATTATTTACATTAATCTAAGTCATCATCATTGTTGTAGAATGAGCACAGTGTCTGGATTTTAATCAGATTATCTAAATGAGCAAGCTCTGATTAACTGAGTTTAGTTTAAATGTCAGCCACTGCAAGAGTCCTCAAATGTTAATGCGCTGAGGTAGATTTCACTCATATACATGAAATCTTTAATTAAGGCTGGTGTGTGCATGTGTGTGTGCGAGTCTAAACTATTTTTGTATAGTAAGGAATCAGTTTGGTTAATAAAGTAAAACCAGTGGACAAAAATTATATATTCTAATTTATTCATTCTAAGGCAAGTAATGCAGGTGTGAATTGGGTCATATAACATGGACTTGAGACAGGCTGTGAATTTAATGACTTGACATTTGACTAGACAAAATCAGAATGACAAAGATTTTGACTTGACTTTGACTCTGACTTAAACCTTGTGACTCATTTAACTGAATTTATTTCCAGTTTGCCTACCAACCCAACTCTTCATCCTCAGCTCGCTGGGGATGCTGGGTCTGGCTGTGGGCAGTACCTCTGCGGTATGCAGCAGAGGTACAGCTGATCTCGACTGTAAACAAAAGAGCCATGTGTCGGGTCTTCAGACACGGGCGAAAAGTGAAAAATACAAAACAAAAATGGACAAAACTAGCACGAAACAGTAGTGCATGGTGTCTCCTTTTAGTCACGAGTGATTAAATAAAAAACTAAAGACAATAAATATAGAAAAAGGCAAAAGAAGCTCAGAAATAAGCAGAGCTGCAGTAATAGGCTGGCACTCAGTTGGGGTACCGGAAGTGAAAAACTGAGCTGCAAGAGTCCTTCTCCTGTAAACTGAACACATTTTGTTACAGACATAGACCTGAGGGTTAGCCCCATATTGAGCTTCCCTAGCTGTGGCAATGATGAAATCAGGGGTTGGTAGCTGGTCAGCTGGCTCATGGAGGTATGAGACTATTCAGCTTGGTGTTCTTTGTTCCAGAGAAGGGTGAAGTCAAATCTACCAATGAACAAAGCCCAGCGAGTCTTACAAGGAATGGATATTTGGCCCCCACAAGCCAATGTTGCTGTTCTTCTTGTGCCATCTTATTGTAATGTCCCAGTAAAAGTGTGAGTGTGTAATACATGAGCCATACGGGCATTGTGGCTTTATAGCACATGCGTTTTTTCAGACACAGTGCATAGCTCAACAACAAAAAAGGTTAAGCCACGAAGATAATCTTTCATCTTTTGAAACAGAGGTATTGGGACTGAAATTTAAGTACGGGCAACAGGTTTGTGGTCTTTTAGTATGAGGCTTACAGATTTTTGCTGCTCATCCCGGTGACTTATATCAACATGGGGGTCCCAGAATTCCTCAGTGTTGTCATTTTTGGCTGTATCAATTGGTGGATGCCCAGTAGGCGGCGCTGCATGAGGAGTTCGCCCTGTCATCATGATGCCATGCAGTGTTCCTTTTTGCACATTGATGGTAATGTATAGAATCCTTGGTCTGGGCCTCGTGATGGGGGCTGAACTGTGACTCCTTCAGGTTGTTGATGAGTCTGGACTAGTGGCTGCTGTATTCTTTCTTTAATTTGTGCAATATCATAATCCAAGTATTTTAACTGTGACTAAATGTCAGGTTTTGCCTATTTAATTTGGTACTTCTGTTCAGGGTTTTCATCTAAGTGAGCACAGCTAGTATTGACTACATGCTCAGCAACACTGGACTTTTTATGGCATTGTTTCTTAGCCTTGTTTAATATTTAATTTTCATCACAGTACTTCAACTGTAGTTTCTGGATTTAAGAGGTATGGCTGAAGATTATGCTGTAAAAGATCACTGCAGCCCTGTAAGAACTGTACGTAGAAACATGCTTTAAACCAGGGCAGAACCATACTTTAAACCCATCTCAGTTTTTAGTGAGGCAACGAAGACCTTCCTCAGGTCAAGAACACAAATGAGAAAGCTTTGGGGTGTCTTATTGCTACGCTGAGCCTCTGTGGTAAGTTGTTTGTATAGTTCTGTAGTTCCTTTCTCTTAGTAATCAGAACGGAGTATTCATCTTAGATTGTTAGTGTAAGGTCTTCTTTTCCCTCCAAATACCTGTGCAGCTGGAGTCCTGGTGTGATTGCTTTTAGGGCACCATCAGTTATCATGTGTTCTGCATTGCCTTTAGCTATCCCATTTTCTATCTGACTATCTAAGGCTGGAGAAAGAATTTCTGTCGTTTGGGCCGAGTTGACCAATTAATGTTCCCAAACCAGAAACCGTGGGTGGACAGATCCTCCCACGCTGCAGTGAATGCCAGGACCAGCACTGCTGGTCTCAACACCGGTGATATGAGCGCCTACAAAGTGTTCAGATATCGCGAACAGGTGGAGTCTCACTTCCACCAGGCGACACTTGGAGCATGTGGCATAGACTGTGCACCATCAATGATCAACGCTGACTCTGCATTCGCCAATGAGCTGAACGAGTTCTACACCCATTTCGAGGTTAGCGCTAACTACTACAGTCTGACAACTGAGGATGGTGATGTCATGAGTGAGAAACGCATGATCAGCATCGCGGAGCACAATGTCTGAGCAGCACTGAGGAGAATGAACACCAGGAAAGCAGCGGGTCCAGACGGTATCACTGACCATCTGGTGCATTGCTGTGCTGACCAGCTAGCAGGTGTGTTCACTCCCATCTTCAACGAGTCCCTGCTGAAGTCTGTGGTCCCCACGTGCTTCAAAAGATTCACCATTGTCCCTGTGCCCAAGAACAACAAGCCCTCATGCCTGAACAACTACCAGCCGGTTGAACTGACTTCGGTGCTAATGAATGTGTTTGAGAGGCTGCTGAAGAACATCATCTCCTCCTTCAACCCAAGCACCACAGACCCGCTCCAGTTTGCCTACCAACTCAACAGATCCACAGAGGATGCCATCTCCCATGTCCTGCACACCACTCTCAGCCACGTGGACAAGAAACAGGGTGAGATTGCCGTAGTTTACAGTGTTCAACACAATAGTGCCAGGTAGACTGTTCACAAAGCTGAGGGATCTAGGACTCAACAGCCAAAGAGCTGGTGGTGGACTTCAGATCTCCTCAGATCTGACATGGACTGCTTACATTCAGGTCCAGTCCAAAAGGGCTAGGCAGCACTTGTACCATTCCTTACACATGAGGAAGTTTGGGGTCTCTCCAGTGAGCCTTAGGACTTTCTGTTCAGGTGCTGTGGAGAGCATCCCCATACAGAACATTACATCCTGCTATGGGAATTGCTGTGTTCAGAACCAAAAATCTCTTCAGAGAGAGATCTGTGCGGCAGAAGGTCTGAAGCTGCTGCAGGTCTGTTCTCCCTTCCCTACAGGCCAAAACAGAGATACTCATGAGGAGCTTCTATCCTCAGGCCATTCAAGTCCTAAATCAGAACATGATGAGTCTCATCCTATTTTCTAATTAGGGTAAGGCTGCACCTCGTTGCATTGGCTCATTAGCCAGTTAGCTGGGAGTAGGGTATAATATAAATAGGCTATGGTACCTACCCATATGTGTCCTGCCCTTTGGTCTCGTGACCGCCTACTCCAGTGTTAGCTTACTTCCTATTTCCGGTGTCACTGGTGCAGCAATCGGAGTGGCGTGCCTTGTATTGGGGCACTGGGAGACTACCTGTTTGATCGGTATGTGGGTGAAGCTTCTGGCATTGCTGCTCGCGTGTGTAGCACACTTTCCGCCTCTCTCTCCCCCTCTCTCTCTTAGGTGATCTACACCACAGAGATTGGTAGGTATGTACGTCTTGTTGCTAGTTATGCCCTCATAATGTGGGTTTTTCTTTTTAGAGCTGGACTTAGAAATGCTGCTGCTTTGTCTTGAGTTTTATTTTGTTGTTTCATCTTGCTGGTTCAGCCTGCTGCTCTGCTTCATGTTACTTGTCTGAGCTCTGCTTCACGCTGCCTGACGGGTGTCTGTGTGTGGTGCTCCGGTCTGTCGCCGTGCTGCAACGCTCGGCAATTCATCGACAGTGGTTCGGTTGAGTCATTTGGGAGTCGTTCGGTTCACTCGGCTCTCTGAATCTTCCTGTCAGAGCTTGAGGCAGCTGGTTATTTTATACCATGTGAATGAGGAGTTGGAGTCAATTTTCTTAGTTTTCTGTTGAGTTCTTTGGAATTAAGTTCATTTATTGTTTAAATTGTTTTTTTTCCTTAAAATTAAGTGTTTTTGTTTAGGGATTTGCTTTCATTGTTTTTATGTATTTACGTCTTTTTGTTGAGTATATTTTCTCATGATGCTGCATTAGTTTGTTTTTTTAGGGTAACCTTAGATAATTTTGGCAGCATATTGGCTTTTACTGTTTAAGTTCATTTTACTTTTGGCTATTTGGATTCATTTAAGGTATTAATTAAAATTATTTGTTGAAATTAATTTCTTTTTTCTTTTGCTTTATAGTGCTGAGAGCCCAAGATGGTGGTGGTGGTGGTGGTGGTGTTCCCTTCACTTCCTGTGTGTTGTGATGCTCTGGGTGTGGTTTCCCTTTCACTGAGGAGTGTGTATGTGTGGCTGGCACGTGTGCTTGGGAAGAGTGAAGGTGTTTCATTTGAGACTTTTTACCCCTTTAGGGCCCATCGCCCCACTGGCTAGCATCAGCCATAATTGACCCAGTTCTTCTCATTTTTGTGTGTACCACGCCTCTTACCTATTGTAGAGCGAACCTGTGTGCTTTGGTTTATATTCTCTGGGTGAAACTCCCAGGGTGGCATAGTCGGACTATTTACTTCCATTTAGCTCATGAATTAACGCTTTAACTCTTGTATTAAGTTTTGTTTCATGTTGCATGCAATACCCTGGTATAGTTGATGCAATTTCTATTCTCTTAAAACATCCCGCTCCTAAATCGCGCCACACTAACATGGCACAATGCACTTTAATATCCCACTTTGCACAATGTACATCTGCTCTAAGCACTAAAATCACAGAAAGATGTCATCATGAATAAAATAGACTGTAGTTACAAATATCATGTAATATAGCATTTGTATTACCTACCACTAGTTGGCAGACATGTAGTGATTCGATTAAAGACCAAAATTATGTCATCTTCCTCTTCAAAGTTTTGAGTAAATAGCAGTGGAAACGAGCCTTGTGTCATTGATGCGAGAATAGTCAAAGAGTGCGGTTCATAGCATGCGAGTAAGCATGTGAGATTTGTGAGAGAAAAACGCCAAATGGCTAATAAGTCCCATGATGATGGCTTGTGAATGTTGTTCGCCGATTTAGACTCTGAAGGTGAATATTTGCCTTTTGGAAATGACGATCAGTCATCTAGCAATCACGCTTCCCCTGGTACAGCTTTGCAGCGGAATGATGTCTTTGCGTTGTCACATCTGTATATGACAATAAAACTTGAAACTTACAATATGCGGGTGCTCTTGGGATGTAACCCCGTGATAGTGGGGGGTTTACTGTATTTAATAAATGAGTCAAGCCAGCATTGTGTTCTAAAAATAGCTTTATAATGATTGAGAACATGTGGTGTGAGCTCCCCCTTTTGGTTTAAACAGGGAAGGGTAATCAATAATCTATTACCCAAACTGAGGCATTGCTAAAAATGAAAGATGCAATATATCCAGAAGACTAATTATGGTTTCACTTAGCCATAATGAACCATGGAAACAGTGATAACTGAATTAATTAATTGATTTAAACATGCACTTGAGAATAAACAGGCAAAATGTATCATGAATAAAATTTTTTAAAAATTAGCCAGCTACACTAACAGCTAGTAACCCTCAGATGCTTATGTTATAGTTTTGCTCAGGTGTATCTTCCCATTGGAGGAGGCTCCAGAATCTGAGTCATCCACCTTCACAATGAAGGACTGTTCTAGGTCAGTGAATGAAAGGCTGGAAGCTTTGGTTGGTGGTTTCAGACCAGATGATGTGAGTGGGGTCACCTCAAATGAGAGCAGAAAGGGGGGCTGTGATCCTGAGATAAAAAATGATAGAAGTTTGCGAGTCCCAGGAACTTTTGCCCCCTTCATTGCTCCTTCACAGTGCATGATCTTGAACTTTTGAGGGTCCAGACAAAAGCCCTTCTGGGGAAGACCTATAAAAAGTGACCTCTGGAACATGCTCTTTTCCAATTTGATTAAGACCCTGGTGGCCAACCTCTTTGCCTGGTTTCATGCGGCTCTTACGTTGATATCGAAGTATTGCCAAATCGAAAGCTGTGAGTCAACTGAACCACGGCCGAGACGGAGTCCTCTGCGTGCAACCAATGCCCCCCCTCCCGAAACCACGGCCCAGACGCAGTCCTCAGCGCGCACCTCAACAACGCCCCCCAGGCAGTATTCATAATGGCTGCTTGGAGTGATGAAGATGGTCTTCCATTCATCCCCCTCATGGATGCAGACCATATACCTGTTCTGTTCTTGTACTCAGGGAGTACAAGCACCCTCTAGATGGTGTGTTCTCTGGGAGCAAATCAATGGCACAATTGTAGGGCCAGTGAGTAGGGAGCTGCAAAAACCTTTCTTTGCCGAAAACTTCCTGCAGATCCCAGGACTCCAGGAGACTATCCCCTTCTTGTGGGGAATCAGTTGAGCCTAGGTATGAATGGTGTACTGTGGGTGGTGACAAAAGAGACCTACCAGGAGCTCACAGTGATGTAATGGCAGCCTGAAGGAAGTCCATTTCTGATGGCTCTGATGTCAGCTCAGTAATGCTGTTATGACTGCAGATCCAAGACCTCTGTAAAAAGCAAGGTGAAAAGGAGAGCTAGGGAAGAGGGAGTGAGGGACACAATGAAGGGAATGAGGAGTGCATTGGAGCGAAGCCTGAGGAACCAGAAGTGGAAGTAAGAAAGGCCGGCAAAGTGAAACCAAAAGACAGATAAGAATAAAGGTGAGCATGGGGGAATACAAGCAGCGAAAATAAAAAAAATAACATGGAAGTCCGTGAGGAGGAGCGAAGGGCGAATGTGAGAAGCACTTACAGCAAACAGGGTGGTGAACCAAAGGGGAGTGTATGAATCCAGAACAAGGGAAACATGAAGAGAGAAGCGGGAACCTGAAGGTAAGTAAAAAGAAAACTCAAATGAGGCAATAAGACACTTTAAAACTGCTACTACCAAGGGGTTCCTGTTGGAAAAATATGCTTTATTATTTTTCTTATACCAAGTTATCACCTGTTTGTAATACTAACACCAAGTTATCTTTTGTTTGTAACACTTATAAATGCTCAACATGTACTCAGGAAGTTGACTAACAAACCTGACAGTTAAAAACAGGATGTCACGAGGCTGTAACATTGTGAAAGTGACGAAGATTGACCTTTTGTAAGTGATGACTGTTGTAGATGTAGCACCTAATAAAAGGAGCGAGAGTGAGACAGAGGACAGAGTTGGTCGAGAATGTAACTGAGACGTTCTCTGCTCACTCTCGCTTGCAAGCTTTTAACTCACTCAGTGTTGTC
>JBBJLS010006941.1:0-16189 GCA_037577275.1 Bryconaethiops microstoma
CACACACACTGTGGGTACGTACACACACACACACACACACACACTGTGGGTACGTACACACACAATTATAAACACACACCTAATTATACACACAAACACAAATGTACATGAACGCTCAGCGCAAAAAAAAAAATATACACAGTATTTCTCTCTGTCTGTCTCTCTCTGTCTCTGTCTCTCTCTCTGTCTGTCTCTCTCTCTCTCTGTCTGTCTCTCTCTCTCTGTCTGTCTCTCTCTGTCTCTCTCTGTCTGTCTGTCTCTCTCTCTGTCTCTCTCTCTGTCTGTCTCTCTCTCTCTCTGTCTCTCTCTCTGTCTGTCTCTCTCTCTCTCTGTCTCTCTCTCTGTCTCACTCTCTCTCTCTCTCTGTCTGTCTCTCTCTCTCTCTGTCTCTCTCTCTGTCTCTCTCTCTCTCTCGGTGTGTTCAGGGATGTGCGCCGTTTGGTGGTTGCGATGTCCAGAGCCAGACTGGGGCTCTACATCTTCGCTCGCGTCTCCCTGTTCCAGAACTGCTTCGAGCTCACGCCCGCCTTTAACCAGCTGACCGCGCGCCCCCTGCAGCTCCACATCCGGCCGCACGAGTACTACACCTCGGTGAGTTCTCACCCACACGCACAGCATCCGTTCAACTTTTCAGAATCCTGAAGTCTGTACACGCTATACGCGATTAGTCTTCACTGACCAGCACGAGAAAGGAAAGGAAACCGTTAATCCGTTTCTCATTCAAATATTTTCTAAAGTCTCAGATTTCGACACTTCATTGTGCCGTGTGCTTGAAAGTTTGTAAATCCTTCAAAATTTTCTGTATTTCTGCATAAATCTAAACCATAATCAGAAGTCCAAAAGTAGATCAAAAAAACAAAATTAAACAAATGTGACAAAATTGTATGTGGTTTATTGTGGAATAAACCACAAGAAATTAAATCAAGAAATCATCCGTATCTCTGTGAGCCCTAGAGGTTTGTAAGCTTACACCACTCACAGATAGGTAATATTGGATCATTTTCCTCAATCAGTAAATAACCAAGTATAATATTTTGGTCTTGTATGTGAATCTGATCATGTTTTAGTTCATATTTATGCAGAAAATTCTTAAGGGTTCACAAACTTCCAAGTGCCACTGCAGGCCTAATTCTCAATCTTACTTACTGAATTACTTGTATGTGGAACTTGTATGTGGAACGCAGGCCCTGTGGCTCCTTCAGAGAATATGAAGAATGCTCAGAACTGCATCTAGGCAAAGAGGAGCACATTTTTAGTTGCCGTTACGTCGTACTTTGGATGGCTTTACTGTGCTCAAAAAAAGGGAAACAATATATATGAAAGGAAACACTACTATGAGTAGATGTGTTTAAACACTGGAGGGCTATACATTTACTGTACAGATAAAAAATGACAATAGCACTGACAGTGATAATTTGATCCAGGGCAGTTAATTAAAGTGAGTTAATTAAGAGTTATTCAGGGGCAGTGAATTTCTATTGCTCAGTGCCATGCAGCCCAAACAAGAATTAAACTCGCCCTACACTGAACTCAGACGTCATGGCTTTTTGTTCAGCGCACCTCTGAAATCCATTAACGTATACGTCCACACACACATCCACACTCACACCTGAAACCGTGATCTGACTTTCTGCCTTTGCACTTCACACACCACTCTTTTATGATGCACAAGCAGCTACTTGCAAAAAACACTTTACATTTGTTCTTGGATGTTCAAGGTTTATGGTCTTCAGCAGCTGTGAACATGTACATAGTGTGAGATGATGTTTCTCCACGAGCCAATGGTGCAACATATAACTACATTCAACAGAGTGCAGTTTACAGCAGAAATAATACAAACAACACTATAAACAGACACCACAACAACGCACCCTACGTATAATATTGCAGTTACCAACATTGAGCCACACTGAGTGGGTGCAAATTATAGCTTATCAAATCAAATAACAGGACGTACGTGTGCCTGTAGTGGCAGTAAACGGAAGGTAAAGTGCAGGTTCTGTTGAAAGTCCAGAGTGTACTGCACTAGACACTTATGTGCAGTCAGACACCCAGAAAATGCACAGGATACGGTCTCAGAGCTTTATATTTTAGTGGGTTGACTGTATATTTATTTTGAACCGCTGTTGCTCTCACATGTAAAGCACACAATTACATTCCTGTGATGCAACATTTGCACAATTTAATAAAAATTATAACAAATTGCTCATCCTTGTACCAAATTGAACATTTTTTCCTACTAGTTTAGAGTTTATATTTATTGTTATATTTTTTTAAGTGTATTCTCTGTCTCTCTCTGTGTTCTGTACGATCTGGAACAGCTCGTCTCACTGTATAAATGTATAGAGCTGATATGACAAATTTCACTTGGACTTTGACTTTAAAAATATTGTCTCATAAAAATCTGCTGCTGAATGACAGTCAGGCCACTGGCTGGTTACTTTGATGTGGGGGAGGCTTGTATTACAGCCCCTGTTCTTTTCTCCAGGAGGTTCTGGCAACCTGGACCATGAACTAGGGCAGTGCCCACTTGGGTCCCTCCTGTTAGAAAATCTCCTCCTATTAAGTTTATCCTGTCTAGTTAGCCAAATGCACTTGCTTGTCCTTAGGCCTTGGATTTAGACCCTCCAGCACCATCGTAATCCTCACCAGTCCTTGCTGCACATCAAATTCTCCTTTGCTTTATTCTGCTTTCTGTTTGGAAAGATATACGTTCTGTTTTTCCGTTTCCCGACAGCAAAATGTCTCAGTCCATGCTTTATTGATTTAACCATAAATGTTTTTTAATGGCCTCCATTCCAAATGGATGCTGTGGTGTTATGAGATCGTGCTGAGCGAGGAGCGGTGTAGACACGTACATTTTTCAGACTCGAGCGTGATAATCAGGGGTTTTCGTGTATAAATCAAGACACTTCACTGCCACTACCTTTATATATATATATATATTTTTTTTTTATTATTTTTTTTTTTTCTTTCATTCCTCGGTTCCTCTCCAGCAGTTTAAATTCAATTTCCGCTCTGTATCTAGATTCATATGCAGTAGACAGATAGTGTTAAATTTCATGCACCTCAGTGAACACTGCAATAACCTGCTGCTTCTCAGACATGCAGTTTCCTGTTGTGCTGTGTCTTCATTATTATTATTATGTGCAGTAGTTAATGTGCGATATATTTATCATTTGCAATATCACCTTCACTTCTGATGCAGTAGTATTATCATGTTCAATATTACTGCTTATCATGTGCAATATCACTTCTGCTTGCAATAACAGACCACTGTTTGTTACTAGTAAACTACTTGAGCAGTGATTTATCTATTTATTTATATTCACTTACTGACCACAGCATTTTGTGTGTGTCATGTGTTTTGTACAAAATATTTTCAGTTTATTTTCCTCAGGTCTATTTTGACTTTATTTACTTTATTCTGACTTATATTTTTTATTGGGTACCACTTTAAAATGACTACCCTTATAAAGGGTTTATAAATGATTTATAATCACATTGTTAATTAGGTTGTAGACTGTTTATAAATCATTAATAAGTGGTTAAAGTGTTACCATATTTTTCTTGTCTGTGTCTCTGTGAAATTGTAACAAAACCAGTTTCCTCCAGGATTGATAAAGTTTTCTGAATCTGGTTCTGATTCTGAAATGAATTCCAATGAAATTCTTTCTCTGTCACTCTGTGCAGACGGAGCCCCGCTCAAACCAGCCTGATCAAGTCATCAAGAACATGCCTGAGATGGCCAACCTGGTCTATAACATGTATATGCATATGATCCAGAGCACCCAGCAGTACAGACAGGTGAGGAATTTCTCCTTTGTCTCCTCAGTAAATGACTTCTTCATCTCAAGCCTTTATGAAGGGACTTTATTCGTTTTATCTGGAAGGTTTAATGGAGCTGGAAATGGGTCACATGTGAGAGAATTGTTTTAGCTCCTCACACTGAAACTTAACAAGCCGTGAGCGTAACGTTTTGAATGAGGAATAAATTGATACTAATGAAGGCCTGCTGTGCTGTAATGTGAAATGTGCTCCTCCCAACCCTCTCGCTTCAAAACCCCACATTAAACTCAGGTTTAGAGCTGCTGTTGCTGTTTTCCCACATCAGAAGTGCTCTGCCATCAGTCTACACTCACTCAAACACACACACACCTCTCCTGCAGAACTTCGCTGCAGGGGGAGTTGGACTTATTGAAAAAGAGTGCAGCCCATTTTCTATTCACTGACACTAATTTGCCGTTGACTAGAGCGCATTGCTTTTTAATGAGGGTGGGCGATATGGAAACGATACATGTTGTTTTACTATACATGTTGTTTTCGTGTTGGAGGGTATTTATCATAATATTTAGGTATTTTGAGGTTTCGTGAAGTTGGAACAGAAAAACTACACATGACATCCAGTCAGCCAGATGTGATCTTGTAACAAGAACATCTGGTGGCAACCATGAGAAATTCTGCTCTTATTAAGAAAAAACTGAGTGTTAAATCTATGAACCATTGCCTCTCTGGTCCTGGAGGCTTCCCTGTTCTGATTTTATGCTCCCAACACACCCAATCCAACTAATCAGCTAATTAACAAGTGCTCTTAATTTGAAGAGGATGGTGAAGAGCAGGGAAAACACTTAAATTGCAGGACAGGTGGCCTTCTGAACCAAAGTTGTGAAACACTGTTCCAAAGCTCAGAGGACTGCAGTTACTCTACACTGGTCTTCGTTTGGAGCCCCTTTCATCCACTCTGTTGTTCAGTGTTCTAGAAGTACAGATTATTGCCAAGATTTCCCCAACTAAACACATCATAATCCAGTTCATGATATATCGACACATTGCAGAAACCTGCTTGAGTTCCAGGCTGGCCAGTCACTCCATACTGGTCTTTGTTTGGAGACCTTCTGGTCTTTATGATCCATTCTGTTGTTCAGTGTCCTAGAAGTATTAATTATAGCCAAGATATACTCAGAAAAGCACCTCATTATGCAGTTCTTCGTGATATATTATGCAGACATATCAGCCATCCTTAAACACAAGCAAGTTCTTTGGTCTTTGTTTGGAGGCCCTTTTGTCTTTTAAAGTTCCATTCTGTTGTTCAGTGTCCTAGAATAATTAACTATAGCCAAGATATACTCGGAAAAGCACATCATGATGCAGTTCTTCATGATGTAACACATTAAAACATCGGCCATCCTTAAACCGTCCTTATGGGCTGTTCTTAAACACAAGTAGCAAAGATTTACCCAGAAAAGTGTATCATGATGCAGTTCTTCATGAAATATCAACACATTGGTCATCCTTAAACCATCCATAAACACAGGCAGGTTTCTGCACTTACTCAACACTGGTCTTTGTTTGGAGGACTTCTGCTTGATCCATTTTGTTGTTTAGTCTTCTAGAAGTATTGACAACAGCCTTGATGTACCTGGAAATGTATCATGATGCAGTTCTTCATGATATATCAACACTTTGACCATCAAATTAGGTTCTGCAGTTACTGTACACTGGTCTTAGTTTGAAGACCCTTTCGTCTTTTTCTATGATCTGTTCTCTTGTTCAGATTCTTAGAACAATTGACAATAGCAAAGTTATGCTCAAGAAAACACGTCTTGATGCAGTATCACGACATCCTTAAACACAAGCATGTTTCCACTTGTGTGTTTTTCTTCTTTTGTCTCCATGTAGCAGCAACAGCAGCAGCTCCTGCCACCTCCTCGGCAGGTGGTGGCAGAGGAGGAGTCTGATGTGAACATGAAGGAGGAGCAGGAGCCAGAAGACACTGAGCCTGCCAAGAGTGAGGAGAGCAAGAGCGAAAACAAGGCTGAGGAGAAGGAGCAGCCTCAGACGAAGATGGCGGAGGAGTCAGGGGCGGAGGAGCCGGAGGAACACGCTAAAATGCCCGAACACCCCGGCAGAGATAGTGACAGCGGAGACAGTGAGGAGGAGGAGGAGTCCTGAAGATGAACCCACCCACCGTGTCCTTGATGCAAATTCATGGACCATCCAGTAGATGTTTGGGGGGTTTTTTTTCTTCCTTCCAGCCCATCTGTAGTCTTTTCGGTTTCCTTTTTTCTCTCATTTTGATTAAAGCCGAGAGAATGATTTGTGCATCAGAGCCGATTGCCTTTTGTAAGAAAAGTTTTGTAAGAAATATTCCTCTTTTGTAATAAAATGAAAAAGGTTGTTAAACCTTCAAACATCGCTGCGTGTACTGGCCTTGTTTGTCTAAGGAAAAAACCCTAAATGAGGGACTTCAAGAAGTGTCAAGCAGTGGCATTAGTTTTCTCAATATATGATGGGCAGCTGGTGGTTAGGAAGTTGCCCCTGTGATCAGAAGGTCATGGGTTTGAATCCCAGGACTGCTATTGGCACCCTGAGGTTCTCTTGAGCAAGATACCATCCCCATGCACTGCTCCCTGGGTGCTGCATCGCTGGCTGCCCACTACTTCACTTGGGTGAAAGGGTTAAATACAGACACTTCACACTGTGAGCTGTGGTGTGTTTACACCTGACAAATGGCCACTTTACACTGTACACTTCAGTAACGTTATGCTACCACTTTACAGCTCTCTTCATAATCCGTGTCTCTTTATTATCTAGTGGTTTCGTCACGTTGTTGTGAGTCAGTCATGTGAACTTGTCTATTGTGCAATATGGCCTGAAAGTCTTCCTTCCTCACAGCGCCGCACTGCTGGCTCTTAACCGATTCCTGCCTGAGCGCACATCCACTACTTCCTAGGAAATTAGCTGGAGGAATGTGTTGGATTTTCTCAGGCAGAGCCAGATAGCCATCTCTACACCGCCTGAGATCCTGAAGCTACAAGGATTACGGTCATTTACTCTCCCAGGAAATCAAGTAATTTTAAGGGAAAGTCTTTCTTTTCCTCAGGAAAGACTTCTCTGCAAGGTTTGTGCTGCTTCTTCATTCTCAGACTTTGTTTTAAATGCATGCTAGGTATTTGTGTTTACACGAAACGCTTGTCTTTTGTGGTTACTGTGTGTAGACTACCTAACTAGTATAGTGTCTGGAGATACTTTAACTAGTATAGTGTCTGGAGATACTTTAACTAGTATAGTGTCTGGAGATACTTTAACTAGTATAGTGGTGTCTGGAGATACTTTAACTAGTATAGTGGTGTGTGTAGATACTTGAACTCGTACAGGGGTGGCTATAGATACTTCCCTATAGAGGTGTCCATAGATACTTGGACTAATTTAGTGGTTTCTATAGATGCTGTAACATAGTGGGGTCTATAGAAACACATTTAAACTGAAGTCTGTGTGGGGTTTGCTTTGTAGTTTCACAACTTCATCTCGAGTTACTTGGAAACTTCTTTTTTTTCCTGTTTTATGTGTTTCATGTCATGAGACTGAAAGCATGTGGGCTCCCACACATTTACTACAAATGACTTAAAAACACAGAACCAGGAAATGACGGGAAAAAGACAGACAAACCATAAACTGGGTTGTGTCAGCTGCAGTTTCACATGAAGTTCGGTTTTGTTTTTGTCATTCAAGCGGCGCTGGATGCATTCTACTGTTCCGCTGCCAGAGATTACCTTCATGCTTATGCTTTTATAATTTTGGATATAAGGGCAATACAGTAAGAACTGCGGCACTGCCAAGGTTCAAGGTTTTGCATTGATATTTCTGAAATTATGTAAAATCCACTGGCAACTATACAGTTGTATGCAAAATGAAGGATTTTCTTAGTGTCAAAAAGGACTTGTCCTTTACAGAGACCCACTTTTGCACAGTTTAATACAAAATTAATTTATTTGCTGACACTAAAACCTGACAGTAACTCTGACACCAGGATCTGAAGGCCGGAGAGACTGGCAGTGTTATAGTCTGAGGCCCAACTAGCATCTCCGTAGTCCTGACTGTAGTTTATCTTTGTCATTACCAGATTAGCCACAAGCAGAACAGAGTTTTTCTTATAAACATGAGTACTTTACCTGAAAAAATGACAATCTTTTCTAAATGTATACTGGTGATACATCTTTGTTTTGTTTTTGTTTTTTAGAATGTATACAAATTCTATATAATGTAGCGCTCCGGTTGTCCCTAATTATATGAATATTGTTTAACTCCTTGTTTATTGTGACTTTTTATGTGAAATATTTCTGGACATGGTTTGGGGCAGTTTTTTTGACTCCATGCATTGAATATTGTGCAACTGTTCATCATTAAATTCCATTCAATTCAGTTCAGTTAAATTTGATTTAAATAGCGCTTTTTACAAGCAATGTTGTCACAAAGCAGCTTTACAGAGTCCAGGTCCGAGCCACCTAGTGAACCAAGGAGAAAGAAACCTCAGGAGAAACCAAGACTCAAAAGGGGAACCCGTCCTCTGGCCATCCTGTATAGAAAAAGAAAGTCTGTATTGAGATAAATAACAATTGAAGTCCTTTGTGTACAGACTTAATCTCTGTTACATAGATTGGCCATCTACGGCTAACAGAGTAGGTACAGTTAAGAGTCAGTAGAGGTAGATTTTGCTGGAAGAGTAAAAGGAACAATCCTCTCCGCTGAAGCTTTGAGCAGCAGTTGCCCTTGGCTGGGGGAGGAGCACGTGTGGTCGTAAGCAGAGGTAAAGGGTAAAGGGGGCGTTTTGCTGATGCCTTTATCCAGAGCGACTTACAATCATTAGTTACAGGAACAGTCTTACAGTCATTAGTTGCAGGGACAGTCTTACAGTCACTAGTTGCAGGGACAGTCTTACAGTCACTAGTTGCAGGGAAAGTCTTACAGTCACAGAGACAGTTCTACAGACGCAATGGTAGAAAGGGAGGACGGGTTTAAACCTGCAACTTTGTGGTCATCGGGTTCACACTTGGGCACGGGACCCCAGTGATTGCAGAATTGGGAAGGTGGTGGCCTGGGGTCCCAATGGTGATCAGTCAGGCTGGACAAATGTGCAGCGGTTCCCCTCTGAGTAAACGGAAAAGTTCTCAGTTCTTCTTAAGTTTACAGGGAATAATTTATAACGGTAAAGAGTGCAAGTAGAGACTCCGGCATACCTCGTTATAGCAGCCTAGCTAGAAAGGGCAGAGCTTAGGGGTATGAGCACCCTGAGACACTTTCGCCCCCCACTCCACCGCCAACAAATCTGAGTGAGCGTGGGGGTGGCGGGACGACAGCACCAGCATCCCTGTTTACTAGAACCCAGTTCACTAAATCACCTGAGGACAGAGACTATAGGCCATGTGAACTGGGACCCGAACACAAGTATCCAGTGATGTGGCTCACTGGCTGACAATATTAGAGGAGCTTCCAAGCAGCCCAGCAGGATCAAGCCTGGACTTGACCAGACAAAACAAAGCCACAATGTGGACTGTTCTATCCAGACCAGTAACACTTCCTGAGAAATACAGTTTAAAGCAGCAGGACAGAAACTTATGTGGCTTAAAAATCACAAAATATAATTTAAAAAAAATGTAAAAGCATGAGGGAATTGTAGAAGGACACCGGCTTTGCTCTCCAGCGTGTAGCAACCCAAACAATACACCAGTCAGATGCTGGAATGCATGTTGGCGTGCCAGGAATGTTGTGGGCATCCTGAAGTGAGCTGGGACTAAATCTGATCACCAACTGAATGGAAAATGTAAGTCAGCAGACAGTCGGCCTGACGAGAGTGAATTACGATCCTGAAGAAAACATTGTACAACCTCTGGCATCTAAACCCTTAGTTGGACATTTTTGGTGGATAATATGGAACATGCAGTGATTTATACAGCTGTGTGCAGAAGTTTTGGCACCCACATTAGTGTAAATAAGTACACACCCTCACCACAGCTTTATCTTAACGTCTCAGCCATTGAAATACGAGCTTCATTCCAGATATAAAGATGTTGAAGAAAATGCAAAATGCAACATTATATCTAAAAACTGAGTTATAAAAGTATAGTGTTGATATGAATGATATTTGTAGATTTTCTAAGTGTAAATGGGGTAAAACGCTTTAGGCCATTAAAACAAGAGCTTCATTCCAGAACGCATTTCTATACATTTTACATATTAAAGAGGTTTAGGAAAGTACATTGGCTGACGTTGCATGTAAAATGCATCTTTACTTTCCCTTAAAAAAAAAAAAAGACGTGTGAAATTCACTGCCAACAATAATACAGTTATATACAAAAGTTTGGACACCCTTGGTCACATGACATGTTGATTTTCAAACTCTAAGTTAGATGTACATGTACAAAGACACACTGCTGCACATTCTAATGCACAATTATTGTTTATTTGCTGAATTTAACATGTAGAGGAAAAATTTATATATAAATCTTTTGCACAGGCCAAGTTTATCAGAAATGTTTAAATAGAAATTGTGCACAAAAATTAGCAGCAGTCTGCCGTATTTATGTTTTCTATATTAAACATCTGTGCTTATCACTCAACAAAACATGTTATTTGTTTGTGAGAAATTTTGCACATGATTATAAGTGCGTAGTGTCTGTGATTACTACTACTAGGCTGCACACAGCGTGGGGTTGGGATGGGTATGGACAACTCGTTCTAAACTTGGTCCCAGGTCTTGACTGGTCCATTATAGGGACGTATTTTAAACTGGTACTAAACTGGTCTCAGTTCCTGACTGGTGAGAGCTGAACTCTGGAGAGTCTCCTGTTCAGATGATGCAGCTGTGGGTGTTTTCTGCAGTGTTAATACTTTCTTACACAGCTTATGGAGAGTCTAGATGAGTATCGTTATCGATAGCAGTATCAGTATCAATACTACTGGTAGAATGTCATTAATAGCAGTAATGTGAAATAATTACCAGAGCAGGACAGGTTCCCCTCCTGAGGTTTCTTCCTCCACCTTTAGGGAGTTTTACCTCGCCTCTGTCACCCTTGGTTCTCTAGGGGCTCGGACCTGGACTCTGTAAATCTGCTTTGTGACAACTTTTGGTGTTAAAAGCGCTATGTTAATAAAATAAGATACTGTAGATAGGATAAGAAAGAAATTCTGTTATGAACATTCTCAGTGTAACAAGAGGAAAAAAGATAAGACAATAGAGTTTTAAACAGACAATAAAAGTAGTAATAGTGCGAATGGAATTACAAAATAACAAAATAAATATAACAGATATAATGACAGATTAGAAATGCAAGTGGTTATGAAAAGTGACAGTGTTTGTGCCATAAAAATATGATGAATGCAGTAAAATTGAGTTGAAATTGAACTGAATGAATAATTCAACACCGTTTCTGCTGTCCTCCAGGATGGCAGACTGCGGCTCCTGTTTCTGGGCGATCGTCTGGCTGATAGTGCTGCTGGTGGTGGGCTGGCCTCTCAGCATCTTCCTGGGTGGGCTGTACGGCCTCATCGCCCCCCTCACTGCCTGCCTCGGCCTGGACCGCCTGGCGGATCTCTTGCTGGAGGGGGCGAACCTGGGTCGAACCTGCGCCCAGAACATGAGACACGGCAAACCCCTGTGCTGAGACCCTGTTCACCTCAGAGGCCTGCGTCTGGAGGAGCGTTTTTACTGTTTTTATACTGTTACAAACTTGTAGAATTGTCCAAAGTCTGTTAGTTTATAATGAGCTAATTTTATACCATTTTTATTAATAGGGGATTTTTGCCACTCCTGTAATTAACCTGTCAATTAACTTTTTCTACATCAGTGTCTGTGCCATGTATTAAATGTTTATTTACATCTGAATGTTTGAACATCAGATGGTTTTAATGTAACAACGATAGTTGATGAGCTTTTGAAATGTCCCAAAAAAGCCACTAATTTAATAAAAATATATATTTCCTTTATAGATCATCTTTCTTGTGATGTATTGTACTAACTGATGTATCGACTCTGGGCCCTCAAAGATATTCTCAAAGCAATCTTCCAACCTAAACAGTCATTAAATTGACGGTATTATTTAGTATCTTTTTTTTTTTCTTTCAGTTTTCAGTGGTTCTTGGATTTAAAAAAACTTGGTATTTCTTTTTAATACGTGCGTGAGTCCAGGATGACATTTTTATTTATGTTTTTATTCAATATAATCATCTCAGAATAAAGTTCTGGCTGAAAGGTATAGAGTTAAGATTCTTCAAATGCCTGATCGAAATTGATCCAAACACGACTTTTTCTCCCAGATACTTTATCTAGGTGGAGCGCTCTGATTGGTTAGGCCTTCAGGAGCTGGTTTGTTATCTTAGGGCTCACATACCACTGGTAATCACATATGGGAATTTATAGAAATTAACCTTCTTTGAGGTTTTTTCCAGTTATTTCATGACATATATTAATCAAACTGAAGGTCTAGCTCTGATGGTCACAGTTCACCACCAGGACTCTCAGTATACATTGTGACTAAACTGTTTTTTTTAAATATTGCTTTGTGGCAGGGCTGTTGTTGGGCCTTGGTATCCACAGCTTTGAATATTTTATGAATTGCCCCAGATCTATAAATTATAAAAACATTGAGACATTGCAACACAGAGTCATGGTGAGAGCAACAGACCACCCTTCCCCCGTCAACAACCCAAAACTAAAGCCTCAAGCGTGTCTGCATTTTGAAGAATTAGTGTTTTTGCTCATATTCTCTCTCTTTAGGGCAGCTGGTGATCTACTGGTCAGGGAGTTGCCCCTCCTATTAGAATGGCGTAGTTTTGAATCCCAGGACTGCTTGTGGCACCACTGAGGTACCCTAGAGCAAGGAACCGTACTCACACACTGCTCCCCGGGCGCTGTGTTCCTGGCTGCCCGCTGCTTCACTTGGTGAACGGGTTAAATGGGTTAAATACAGAGGAAGAATTTCACACTGTTCACACTGTGTGCTGTGGCGTGTTCACGTATGACAAAATGGTCACTTTATGCTTTTTCTACATCAGAGAAAAATGTAAGCTTTATTTGATTCTACACCTGATATACGTGGGTGTGTGAAGGCAGAAAAGCACACAGCTAGTTTTGGGCTGTAACAAAAAAGTGTCAGTCAGGGCTCAACAAGTTATCTTAGTATTTGCCAGTGTTTTTGTGAGTGTATGCGGCAGAGGTGGTAAATTCAGGTCCAGGATTTTGCTTCAGTGGTCTGGCTTCTCATTTGGAACAAACTCCTGTGCAGGATTTCACTTTCTGGACCTGAATTTTCCAGACGGAACAGTGTTTCAGATCTGCCAATACATCAAACTATTGAGAAAGATAACTTTTAATACCAATTAATGACTTTACATGGGTGACGGTTCCTGCTGTCTTACAGTGGTGCTTGAAAGTTTGTGAAGCCTATAGAATTGTCTACATTTCTGCATATATATGACCTGAAACGTCATCTGATCTTCACGCAAGTCCTCAAAGTAGATCAAGAGAATCCAGTTAAATAAATGAGACAAAAAACTATTTCAATAAATATATGACCAAATTTCACTTGGTCATTTATTTATTGAGGAAAATTGAGGACGGTGTTTCAGGTCTTATTTATGCAGTTTTTTAGACAGTTCTAACTGGTTCACTAACCTTCAAGCACCCCTGTAGTATTAGAACCATGAGTTCTCCTCATCAGTTCCCTCTTGGGTCAGTTGGCCAGATTGTACAGTGAGAAACACTCTTAGATTTGAGATACGATTCAGTCTCTTTCCTGTCCTGAGAGAAGAGTTGAGATTCAGCACCACTGTACTATCTCAGTTATCTCCAATTAGCACAAAAAGAGCCCTCTTAACTTTTACCTACAAGTACGTTTTTGTCCTCTGAAAAGTTCGTAGCAAAAGTCGGTCCTCAGAAAGTGTCATCTTTCATCTTTCAGATGTTGGAGGATATCAGAGAGAATTCCAGTTCAAAGGAGTTGCTGGAGAGCTGAACTAGATGAAGGAAGCTGGGAACTTTCTCGGTTGTCCTTACGGCTTTTTGATGAAAGCTGTTCTGTTGGTGCAAATATAGTTCTGTCCTAAACAGAGTCTCTTCGGATGTTGACGGGAGACACTTCTCGAATGTGTAAGCATTTTCAAGGCTGCTCGCTCTGGTCTTGTTTAGTGCAGTATATCAAGACTGCAGAACTCTGCTCACTAGGAGGACATTAGGATCCCAGAGGAGATTTAAGTGTTTCACCCAAAAATTTCACACATTATTCACCTTGCAACTACAGTAGTTGATGGATGAAGACATGTTTTGTATCTGGGGTTTTTTTTTAACCTTTTTTTGTGCAGGAGCTGTGAGGTTAATAGCAGAGAGGCTCCTGTTTCTATTAGTCAAGACTCGAGTGACTGCGGTTCAAGTGTGAGTTGAGTCTGGGGAGGCGAGTCAGAGTCAAGTCTTGAGTCTCTGAGGTGTGAATCAAGTCTTCAGGGTGTAAGCTTTTGCACTTAGATTTAAGTCTGAGTCGAGTACTCAGTCTCTGTTTGTGAGTCTGAGTCAGGTCCCCAGGGTATGAAAGTTAGTTGTGCCTCAACACTCGGGTGAGATTCCGAATCTGAAGTTACTCGGATTTGAGTCCAGGTCACATCTTGAGTCTCTGGCATGTGAATCTGAATCAAGTGTTGAATCCTGAGTCTCTGGGGTATGAGCCTGAGTCAAACGTCGAGTCCTGAGTCTCTGGGATGAGAGTTTTAATTTAGTTTCAGTATCTGCAGGCATTTTGTTGTCTTGAAGTAAACTCCAGCTAAACTCTTCTCAGATTTTTTTTACAGCATGAAATAATAAGCCTTTCATTCCAGAAAAGCCTCCAGTCTGAGGCTCTACATTGAATAAAGGGCTGTTTAAAGGAAAGAGGCTTTGGATGTGTTTTGTTATTCTGTAGTGGGATGGTATAATGAGTAACCACATGAGGTTTTAGTAAGAAATGTGACTTAAAACTTCATCCTGATTATCTGACCACAGCTAAATTAGCTACTGTGGCTCATTCTGTGCATCAGACTGAAGCCTCGTTATTTGAAACCATGTAGGACCCAAGTCTTGGGTTTTGTTGTTGTTCATTTACTGCAACAACATTTTAAGTTTTTTTTTGTTTTGTTTTGTTTGGTTTTCAGTCTGGAGCTCAGTTGCTGTCAATTTGTGACTTGAGCTCATTACTTGGTTGCAGTAATGTATTGTAGCTCCATCAAACACATCTTTAGTAATTTGGGATGATGGGAAATTTCCTAAAACTCCTATGTTTTTTTCAGCCTTTGACCTTAACCAGCCCTAAAACATATCCTCCATCTGGCCTCATCCTCCACAGAAACACGTTTTAAAGTGCAGCACAAACATGAATGAATCGATTCATTCTGGATGCAACTGTAAAGCTTTAAGTCTGTACTGTTGCTATGGTTGCGGTTGCAGAGCCGTTTATAACTGAGCCTGAAAAAGAAATGTCTTAGTAAGACAGACACATTGCCATGTCACCCGTTTTGAGAACGTTTATGGCTTTCTGGCTTCCAAATCCCTGTTTAGACTCATCCCCGATATCCCGTAGAAGTGAGCGGCGAATCCGAGGGTAGCTTGACGTTTGTAGATTAAACCGTTTAAAATTTGATTCATGAATATTTCATGTCGGTTTCAAAGAGCTGTTTAGCCTCATTTTCCCCGTCTTGGTGTTGAGTGATGTACCGAGCGACAATAAGTCCTTCAAGTGAAACACTAAGCCGTAATCCGTGAGGGAAACGCGTGGCTCATTCCCAAAACTTCATGTGCAATATTGATGCCGCTGCCATATGAGGCCTAGTTAGATCTCCCGGGTCTCTAACAAATGCTCAGAGGGGACGACTGGCCCGGCCAAAACCTCCCAAATTTGATTTCAGGTTTGATCTCGCTTTTTTACCCTCTGGTTTCTTGGCAGCGGGGCAGAGTTGGCGCAGGGCGGGCGGCGTTCAGGGGGCACAGTATGACGTGGGGGGCATGTGTGACGGCGGTCGAGATTTTGCCCAGACTATAAATATTTCATCTGAGTGTGAGATTGAGGGTGGAAAAAGGTCCGGCTGCCTTGCTGGGCCGATAGGAGGGAGACTCACCGAGAGGATATGGAATGTGCAGCATCCAATTAACCCCACACTGCTTTTCTAATTTGGCTCCGGCGCTCCGGTCTGGGAGATGACCCTCTTGTACTGCTGGCTCAGGGAATCTCAGCACATACTCACAGAGGGGGGTGTTAGTATAGTGTACTCAGCTCACATCAGTGCATGTTAATAATAACAATGCTTAGTCACCAATATTATGATGATATAAAAAAAAAACTAATAATTTGTGATATTTTTTCGACGGCTTTTGTACATTCAAATGCATATA
>JBBJLS010006952.1:4623-16187 GCA_037577275.1 Bryconaethiops microstoma
TTCATCCAGGAAGACACAGGAGGTTTGTGTCTCGGGTGTGAAGTCGAGGGGCGGCGTGAGGCGAGGCGGGGCACACAGTATGAAGTTACTCAAATTAGGTACACTGTGAATACTGAAAACCGCCACATACGCTAATTTGTGCATATGATGCTTCCTTAAACTTTGGACAAAGTAATATATCCTACTCATATTGTAAAAACAAACCAACCTGATACCAAGATGCTCCTTATGTGTCCTCCCGCAGTCTTTTGCCACCAAGACCAAGATAGCGTTCCTGTTTGACTTGATTGGTGAGCTAGTGTTCATAAAAATGCATGTTTTTCTGCTGTCTGTCCATAAACCCCGCCCCCACACCCCCAACACACACACACACACACACACACACACACACACACACACACACACACACACACACCAACTCCCAGTATACACACTGCAACCAGGTCATGCAAAGACCCCATTTTCCCTGTCTGGCACCCTTCATTGCTGAGTGTGTTTGTGTGTGTGTACATGCGCATTTGCATGTACACAGTATGTGTATGTGCAGGCACATGTGTGTGTGGAAAGGTCACTATCGTTACAATACTGTGGGTGCCTTGTTGAGACAAGCTGCCTTAAGTGCATCAGGGAAGCAGAGAGCTGTACTGAAGTTTTAACTCCTATCAGGGTCCCCCATGGCAAAAGGCTTTTAGCAGAGGTGTCAGACTAAACCTACCACAAATACTGGACAGCGGCATACAGGACAATGTACTCATCAGATGATCACAGAGATGACATGAGTAAAGACATTCATTCAGCTGGAAGAAGTCAAGGGTGAACCAGTTCATTACTTTATCAAGAAAACCTGATGGATGGGCCCAACAGAATGGCTGTTAAAATGGACCTCAGGCCTGAAGAGTCTATGGTGGGGGTGGGGGGGGGGGAGCGTATGAGGTGTTTTAAGATCCTAAACCTTTTGTTTTCAACCCAAAAATAAGAAAGAAATAAGAACAGTACTGACTGCATGGATACCAAATAGAATTCAGTTACACATAAGCAGTGTTGGAAAAGCTGAGTTATATAAGTGAGATACAATCCTTAGTGACCTGGTGGTTAGGGAGTTGCCCCAGTGATCAGAAGTTTGAGGGTTTGAATCCCAGGACTGCCAGGGGTACCACTGAGGTCGCCACACACTCTCCTGTGTGCTGTGCTGTGGTTATACATTAGACATAAAGACAAAATGCAATGTGGAAACAGCTGACGCAATCACTGTGTAATGTGCTTGTGATACAAAAGCAGTGAGCTTTATTTGTCTTATGTGTGCATGTGTACACATGTGATTTATGAATAGGGCTTGATATTTTGTGTGATGTGTGGGTGGGGGTGTGCGATGTGTAATTGCAGTAAGTGACCGAAGTGTGACTCACTCTCATCCTCACTCTGCTGTGTGAGTGGCTGAATGTCGTATGAAAAACGTTCCCTCTCCTCCTCCATTGTGTAGGAAGCTCCGCGTCTCTCTGCTGACACAGAACTGGATGCTCTTTGCTGTGTGTCTGGCATGGAGCTGTGTGTGTGTGTGTGTGTGTGTGTGTGTGTGTTAGATAGATCTCCATTTCAGCTGAAAGAGTGTCTTCAGTTTGCTCAGCAGTTTAACTCTCTGCTAAAAGGTGAATATAGAGATACGAGGTTCTTTAAGCTTTTTTCACCCATTTCAGACACAGTGTAATTTGGATAGTTTCCATTTACTTTCCGTGCTTATTGTAATAATAAACTAGGACAAATGAGAATACAATAAACACTTAAAATATACAGCACTTATACATTTATTTAACAGTATTATTATAAAGATTATTTATAATGATTATCTTCATGCTATTATTATAATGGTAATAATAGTAATAGTAGTAGTAGTAGTAGTAGTAGTAGTAGTAGTAGTAGTAGTAGTATGGCATCATAATACAAATATCAGTTTAAAAAAGCAATAGTAAAGGTAAGGGTAATGCTAGTCAGCCCACAGTCAGCAATGGATAAAAATGTAACGAAGTAATAAAGCTAATTAATAAACTAGAGTTAGGGCAGGACTGTACAGTGTGTTAACCACTACATCAGAAATCATTTTTTTCTCACAAAACGTAAAAACAGACGCACGTTAGTCTGGAAAAAAGTAATTAGTGACCCTCTTTCACTGGGAGCTTTGTTCTAACATGTAGTTCCCCCTACTTAGTATAGGTTCTTGCATGGAAACATTTGGGAAGCCCTGCCCTAGCAGTGGTGTAACATACTCAGCAAACTACAGTGTAAGTCAGTGGTCAGCCACTCTCCATTTTTAGCTCTACATTTCTGCACAGTTCAGTTTCAAACACACAACACACTTTTTCTAGACTTTTTTCATTTATTTGGACAATGGCTGCTAGATTGGGGTTAGAACTACAGAAAGATCTCCAGGATGAATGCGATGACTGTTCTAAATGGAAAGCACAAATTGTGCCAAGGCAGATGTGCTGTGTGGTTCTGGTTCTTTGGTAAATGTGCTTAAACAAAACACAAAAATCCAGAGATCGAGAAAATCGTTAAAACTTCGTTTTAAAGTAAACTTGGCAGAAGAGCTCACGGAACTGATGAGGACTAAGCTAAGAGTGTTTACAGAAAATCTAAGGTCATGTTATTATTCGTGTATATCTCCATGACATGGCAGCAGTTCTGGCTAGCACTGTTTCCTGAGGTCTGCTTGACATCAGGGTCACTCGAGAGGGCAAGAAGACGTCTTGTTCTGAGTACAGCAGCTGCTGAAATTGATAAATCCACCAAAACAGCAGGCCAGGAGAACCCTGAGTACTTTTCATCAGTTTACTTTAATGACTGGCTCACTCACTGAAGCACATCTTTGAGGTCAATAAGGGTTTTTCAAGAGCCGGGAGGTGCGTTCTATTCCAGACCTAATCTAAAGATCGGCCTGTAAAAATCAACCTCTTTTTACGTATGAGCACTACAGCGCTGTCGCCTCAACCCTCAAACAATGTGAAATGGTTTCAGTTGAACAAATTCTCTTTCATAACAAAAAAGTCTTTGACAGTCTTTTTCTGTCTTCATAGGCCAGACACTACATCTGTCAAAGACCAGTGCTGTTTGTGGCCATTACCGCATTTTAGGAGAGATCTCAACTGCCCCCACCCCATTTTTGACAGGGTTGGGGTTAAAAATATTTTGCCAGTCATGGGTGGGTTATTGGGAGAATAAGGATGGACAATATTTTGGTCGAACAGAGTTGGGGAAGGATGTGCCCGCCTAGGTTGCCTGTGCCTGGAAACAGCACAGATTCACATACCATCCTGTCATTGTGCTAAAAAAAACTGTTCTATAGGCAAAACGAATTCATGTGAAACCTTTTCACTTGGTTTTACTTTACTTTTAGGGCTAAATGCCTGAAATGTATCACTATAATCAGGGCCAATGTTAGATGACTGGAATACTACAAAAGTGCAAAATGCATTCATGAGTTTTTGTACTGTACTTGACAAAGACATTCAGCAATATAGCATTAACAGACTACATGCCCAAAATCTAAATCAGGTGTAATTTTAGCTTATTTCCCTTCTCATATCAAGCACAGTCAAAACACACCTTTTAAAGGGCCTATATCCTGCATTTCCCTGCATTCATATTTTCCCCTTTAAGAACCACTTATACCATTTTTGTGTTTTTATATGTCAAAAGCTTAAATGAATTTTACATGAGCATTTTCACTTACCTTTCTTTATTCCATAGATTTAAAATGGTTGTTTTTGTAATTGCACCTTGTGTATGTAACTTCACCAGCTGCTGACTGTGTAGTCTGGGGGCTGAATGGTATGTTTTGAAACTTTAACCCGTTTCTGTACTAAAGTAAAATCTTTCATTCAAATTAATTGAGGGCAAATGTAGTTTTCCATGACAAAGGCCCTGTAAAAGATTCTAAAATTTGCTTACATCGCCATGCACCAACAGGTAGGCCCCTCACACGCTATCCCATCTATCTCATAAAACCCCCCAGAATATTGTCTCATAATTTGACATGCAGACAAACATATTTGCCATTAGGATGGTTGGACAAAACCAGTAGTGATTTCTCTTCAGATTTCATGAATGTGCACTCAAAAGCATATTCAGTAGCTGTGACCACTAAAGGCTTTTGAAAGCACTCACTCAGAAATATGCTAAATCAATGTCTGTTAAATACAACATTGCACACTGTGCATAATCTCTGCCCTTTTTATGACTCCGTAGTGACTTTTCCACCCTCTGAGCAGCAACTATGTTTGATTACTTTATGTATGCCATAAATTACTGCTTTGCATATTTTCCTGTCAGTCTTCTTTCCCAGCCTTGCACTCAGGGAGAGCATTTTGCTGAAGGTCACACCTGTGGTATATGCAAAAGAAGCTGAGACATTCAAAACATAAAAATGAACCTGTGCTTCGTGGACCCAGGAGGGATTTGGGAAATCCGGACTGGCAGGGTTTGGTAACACACGTCTGAGAGAACGAAACAAGCGTGCAAGAGATGAAGGGGATGGAAGGGCCTGGGAAACAGAGAGAGAGGGAGAAAGAGGGAGAGAGAGAGAGAGGGAGAAAGAGAGAGAGAGAGAGAGAGAGAGAGAGATTATTTAGTAATGTTTATGGAGGCCCTGGGCCTGCGCTGTTGTGTTGGGAGCAAGAAATTAGTATGTGCTTATTAGTGACGGGGGTTCTTTGAGCTCTTGCAAACTTCATATGTCACCTTGACCTTCCATTTTATTTTTCCAGCAAGTATAATGTGATTGTGTGCTTGAGTGTATGTGATAGGAATTTGATTTACTACAAGCATGGTCTATATCTAGCATGTATCTGTGTCTTATCTACATACCTCTGCATGTCATGAGCACCTCCATGCCACTCCAAACAAACAAGGTGTGGAGACAATGTTAGCAAACTGGTTTACCTGCAGAAAACTGGCCAAATGGTCTATGACGAACAACAGCTGTGATTTTATCACTTCATTTTTATCCTGGGAGACAAAGAAAAATCTTTGAAAAATAAGACAATAATAATGTAAGGTAATAAGGTAACAGCAGGTTCCACTGACTAAATTGGTCTATCATCCAGGGATGTAGGAAGTAAGGGGAAGTGAGGTGGTTGCAGCAGAGTCTTAAGCTGAAAGTGATTCAGTAAATAAATACATTTTAAAAAATGTATCAAAAGTGTTTTTGAGGTTTGCCTCACTGATAGCATTTAATGGATCTGAATACATCTAGTTAAACAGATAAACTGTCTACAGAGTAAAGTTGTGTGACTCAGCAGGTAACACCAGTTGAATGATCAAGTATGGTTCATCTTTTATGTGTATTTTTGTTCCTTTGAATAAATATTTTCTTTATATACCCAATAATAATGGCCAGCATAAAAAAGGCAATTCATATGATGCAAAGGTTTCATGCTCTTTTGAGGGACGTTGTTTCTCTATTTGAGTTCATTACGTGCCTCGAGTCCATGCCTTTTACCAACTTAGAATCTCTACTTATCAGTACAAACTGGAAACGGGGTTTTTTTCCCACTAATGGATCACCCAGGTGGTGAGAATGAAATGTTTAATCAGCAGTTCCAAATTTGTTCTCCAAGTTACCTTCTACAAGGCCTGGTCAGGCTGGGGCAGCCACAGCTGCTGATAAGCTAAAATGCCTGTTGCAAGGTCATAAACGGCAAAAAGCAAACAGTGGCAGACACTGGCCTATTTCTGACCCCTGCCGTGGGAACACACATTTAGGAGGCATGAACATGGTCTCCTACAGTGAAAGGGCTGCAGCCCTGTTAAAGGACTACTTGTGTCAGACCAGATGTGTTACCAGTGATAGGTGAGATTTAGAAACAGAAGATCATACAGTGACAAGCAATGCTGGAAAAGGTCACAACCAGCTATAGATATAATGAGGGTGAACGTAATGAATATTGTACTCAATCTGTGTAATTCAGAGTGAAACGAGTGATGATTTGCCTTGGATAGACATATGAAGTTGCAGTTTCCATGCACTTACTAAGTAGTCTAGAATGTAACTGTGCTAGCCAAAGGGAAGCACAGAAGTAAGATGGAAATGCCAGGTTCAGAAAACATCAGACTTTAAACTTTATACTAATCAGCATATTCAGAACCGCATGTCACATTTGACTGATCTGTCGAAAATATTGATCTATAGAGTTATGCCCAACTCAAATTTAAAGGATGTGCTGACCAGAAAACATATGCAAAACATTGATCAGCAACAACATTAAAACCACAGGAGACAGGTTAAGTGAATAACATTGTTTACATT
Organism: Bryconaethiops microstoma; assembly: GCA_037577275.1. Classification (NCBI taxonomy): domain Eukaryota; kingdom Metazoa; phylum Chordata; class Actinopteri; order Characiformes; family Alestidae; genus Bryconaethiops; species Bryconaethiops microstoma. The sequence continues at coordinate 10,925 of JBBJLS010006952.1, forward strand.
ACAATGCCATCTGTAAAAGGGGAGAGATATATTAGGCAGCAAGTGAACAGTTAGTTCTTGAAGCTGATGTGTTGGAAGCAGGAAAAATGGTAAATGCAATTGTAAAAAGTGTGAGAATTTGAGCTACTTTGACAAGGACCATGATATGCAGATGACTGGCTCAGAATATGTCCAAAAACAGCAAGTCTTGTGGGACATTCTCAGTATGCAGTGGTCAGTGTCTACCAAAAGTGGTCCCAGGAAGGGGAAATGATTAGCCTGTCTGGTCTAATCCCACAGAATGCTGGCTATGATAGAAAGGTGTCAAAACACAGTGCATCGCAGGTTGTTGTGTAAGGGGCTGCATATCCGTAGACCAGTCAAAGTGTCCATGCCAACCTATAATGGGTACACAAGTATCAGAACTGGACCATGAAGCAATAGAAGAAGGTGGCCTGGCCTGGTCTTTTACGACATGAGGATGGCCCAGTGCGTGTGCTTTGCTTATCTGGTGAAAAGATGGCACCATAATGCACTATGGAAAGATGACATTTGTAGGATGTTCAGGATTTTAAGGATCTGCTGTTAACGTCTTGGTACAGATACCACAGTACACGTTCAGGGGTCTTGTGGAGTCCAAGCCTCAACGGTTCAGAGCTTTAGTTGCTGTCATAACAAACCTTATATGTCCATTTTTGTGCTGTTTTTCATCATTTGAAAGCTTTGCTCTTCACACTGTGTCAAAATTTCATGATGAATGCAACAATAAATACTTAGATTAACTTTGAATAAGCTTAGAATAAATCTGGGTTACATTTACTTTCATTAAAAATTAAAGAGTGTTTTTTCACATTCACAAATACAGTTACCTCTTCTAGAGAAATGAGGTTTACAGTTTGTTGTTGTGGTAAACATGTTGTCCTATGGACCTTCAGCTCCAGGCGTATCTGAATCATGTATTAAAGGGATTTACCTTTACAAAGCAGAACTATATTAGAAGCTACACAATTTCTATTGTGCTATCCAGCCCTTATGTTATAATGTATAGTATTTTCTATAGACCAGTGAGTTACATAACCTTCCAAAAAGGGGGCGATGAAAAGCTTTCTCTATTGTCGACTGCTGGACGAGTAAAAAACAGAATTGTGTAAAACCTGCTCAAAAATACATGGTCTGAATAGGTCCTCCTTAGTGCAGTCCTTTCTCTGGCTGTGACCTCAATAGCTCTGGGCTGGTCATGTGGCTGGAATTGAGTTCAATCCGTCTTAGCTGGATGCTTTGTCGTAGAATGTTTGGATTACACAACAGCAAGAGGTGACTTTTCTCCAGGAGAGATAGGAACTGAAAGGTAGGCCTAAATGATCAGCAATTTAGGTCAAAACACTCCAGGCAAAACAGCACTAAGCCCAGATGTTTGGGTAACACTGCCACATAGTCATAGTGACATCTGGAATATCTAGCCTTTGTGGCCTTTAGTTTTCAGCTGGTTAAAAGCTGCCAATGTCTTCATCATTTATGGTGTGTGTTGGTAAAACCATGAGTAATCCCCTGTCGAAGAGAAACATGTCAGTCGGTGGAATCCGGATTACACTGAGCGAATCGGAATCAATGTTTGTCAGCAGAAGGATGCCATGATTGGTCTGAATAAAAAAAATACAGTCGGACTGTCAGCAACTGCCATAAGGGCATAATAACCAAGAGCACTTGTTTTCACCGGTGCGGTCATTGTTGTGAACTCATACACTCCTCCCAGGAACAGGCTGAAGACAATGGCAATCGCACATAGCATTGTGAAAGCGGCAGTGAGGCATTACAAACAGAAGAAACAGGGGTCAGACAGGATGACATGACAACCGCCCAAGGCACACAGTGTGCTGGCCGATAGTTCATTCTTGCCCTGAGAGAGAGAAACGTTTTTATAACCCTGAGCCACGTCTCAGCCCACGGGCTCAGAGATAACATGAGCTGCACGGAACTGAAAACAGTAAATCTACATGCGTTGCCCAACAACAGGCCTTCCTTGTTATCATGGTGATGTCTAAGTAAGAGTGTAGTTTGTCTCGTTGTGAGAGAGAAAAGGCTGGTGTGTGTGGTTGTGTATGTGTTTGTGTGAACTCGTTCTAAAGAGGGTGGCAGGGTAAGTGCGGCTGCTGTGGCAACCTGCTCATTGCGCTTATGCAAGAGTGTGGAAAAGGCGTGGGGTGGCTGAATTTACTGACATTTGGTTCGGTTAGCTACTGAGAGAATGAGAAGGAAAAAAAAGAGAGAGGGAGACAGAAAGAGCAAGAGAAAGAGTTTATTGTTTTTTCTCTTGTGAGTTAGATTTGATCTCAAAAAGCAGCATCCAAATTTTCTGCTAATCTTCAGGATGTTTGCTGCTTGTATTTATATATTTTAGATGTACATATTTGTTTTTTTCTCTCTTGGCTTCAGTCTTGGTTCTGAAGTGCACTTTTCCATTCTAGGAAATAAATTATTTCATCATTTCTGCCAAAAGAGCTTATGATTTATTGCTTTGTAGCATAGCTTTGTTTCTCTGGCTTTAGTTCTTTCTATTTTTCTAGTATTACTTTGGAAAAGCAGTGTGGAAATCCAGGGTCATGTTCAGCCTGTATCATCTGTGAGCAAGAAAACAACCTTTGAAAGAAATGTGAGGACAGTGAAGGACACATCGTCATAATGTCATTCATGTTTACCCAGTAAATGTCTGATCAGGCTTCGAGAGGCCTGCTCTCTGTTCCAGGCCGTATCATATTGGGCAAATTTCCTGACCCTCAATGACAAACAAACGCAATATGTTTCACTTGCAGTCAAAATATCAGAAAAAGTAGATCGTATTCAGAAAGATACATCACCAAATAACTTCTAGATGGGATGGAGCAATATTAATACTCCCTTGTATATTAATACTCCACAATTTGTTTACAAGTAAAACCAGTGGAGAAATTAATTGCACAAAGATCAGCGATTGGTGAGACACGGAGAATCACAAAAATGATTAAATTTAGCTCAGAGGGCCAAAATTTGTAACTAAAAACATAGATCTACAAGATTTTGCAAAGTATAGTGCATTCTGTAGTGATACTAACTGGGATACAATTTTTTCTTAACAACATTAGCCAGACATGTCCTGTCTGATCAGCTACATTTGAGATAACTGTCACTTTAAAACATGAAATGTACAGTGCTGGAAAAAAAGCTACATGCTGGAAAAGCATCTGGGAAATCCTTTTACATTTCAGCATGTTTGATTACTTTTCCTCTCTGGTAACCTGCTCTGGTAGCTATAGTTACTCTCTCCCAGCTGAAAGTCAGTGACCTTCTCGACACTTGCAGTTATATCATGTGTTTGATGTTAACTGGATGGAACATGGAGATAATACTTTCAAAAGAGTATGACTATTTATGTGCATACTCTCAGTTTCTCTCTGTTTCTCTCTCTCTCTCTCTCTCACACACACACACACACACACACACACACACACACACACACACGCCTCAAAGGTCATCATAACTCTGTGACTGACTGTGCATGGGTTATGTCTCGCTGGCCTAATTTGAGCAGCTGGTCTGAGGCATGCACACACACGCCCCTCACTCCAAACACAGCCGTTTGTCGGGTTGTGTAACATTGTGGCACAGGGCCAATCTCACTGACCTGATGGGAAATATGTGTGTGTGGGTGCGTGTGTATGTGTGTGTGTGTGTGTGTGTGTGTGTGGCTGTGTGTGTGTGTGTGCAGGTTATGTGAACACTTTGTTACTTTCCAGTATTCCAATGCAAAACCACTTTTCCTTTTTTATATTAGTCCTCAGCTCAAAGTTCTAGAAAGCCCTCTACAGTAATTTAGTTTGGTCTCTATGTACTCATCACAGACCATCAAAAAAAGCGCTGCATTAATGGAGTAGTGGGCACAGTGGGGTCTGATTCACTAATTGTTTTTTTTGTGCCAGATCTTAATCTTAAAACCTGAAGGAACAGCCTACACACTCTAATCCTGTTTATTTACAGTGGGGTCTGATTCACTAACTGGACTAGAACACCAGTAAGAGTCCATGGGCAAGACTCCTTACATCACATCCTCCTACATCTGCAACACGACCAGCTGTAAGTATCTCTGGGTAAGAGTTATAGGACTGGCTGTCATAAATAACCATATAAAAACACCCTTGCATTTTTTTTTTGGTATTATGTGCTGGATTTTGTTTTTTTTTTTTTCTTTCACTTAAACCTGTTCTCACTGATCTGACAACTTTTTACTTTTTTGTTTCACCCCAGTAAAATTTCGGCCAGTGAAATGGGAAAAAAATGTCTACTTGCCTGCATTGATTACATAACTGCCATTATTGCACACTTTATATAACACAGATACGTAATACTACAGCACCCCGCTTTCTTTCTGTGGCTGTTTATGCTGTTTTGCTGTTTGTTGCTTATAAACACAGTTATCACACGACCGAGCGGAGCCACAACATCTCGGGCCGATGTTTAGGGTAATGGAGACGGGCTGAGTTTTAAAGATGCAGCAATATCAAACATGGACATCAAACGCAGCTAAAAGCGTCACACCATCAATATTCTAGTGAGTGGGCTGCAGGCGGGCGGCTGCTTATGTGAGCAATGGGGATGGAAACGCTTATGAAAGGCGGTGAGCGGGGGACTTATGCAAACACACACAGATAGACGGACAATATGTGTGTGTGGTAGAGAGAGAACAAGTGTTGAGTTTCCAGGTGAAGATCAAACGACAGGTGGTCCACAGGATGTGTGTTAAACACACGTACCACGGCCTGTTTGCATAAGGAATCTCAGATTAGGACACTGATGCAGGATGAGGGTTTTTTGTTTGATTGTTTGTTTTTTTGTGCCAGATCTTAATCTCAGAACCTGAAGGAACAGCCTACACACACTAATCCTGTTTATTTGCTGTTAAACAGAGTAATGCTCGTCATGAAGGCTTTGTTTCAAGGCTAGGCTGGAATGCTAGAGTGAGTTTTTGCTGCTGTTCTGATTGGATTGGTGCGTTGGTGCATGCTCTTTCTGTGCGATTTCTGCTGTTTACACTTAGAGAAAGTGTAAAAAACACATGAGAAAAGTCATGTTCTGGTGGTATCTAATTCAGCAGCTTGAGCAAAAAACAGATGCAAACAGATTGCTCAAAATCCACATTACCAAAAACTGTCTCTCTGTATCTCTCTCCTTGTCACTCTCTCTCTCTCTCTCTCTCTCTCTCTCTCTCTCTCTCTCTCTCTCTCTTTCTCACACACACACACACACACACACA
>JBBJLS010006971.1:0-16185 GCA_037577275.1 Bryconaethiops microstoma
CACACACACTATATATATATGTATATATATATATATATATATATATATATGAGAGAGAGAGAGAGAGAGAGACTATATGGACAAAAGTATTGAGACACAACTATTAATTATTTAATTTTTATTCAGGTGTTTCAGTCGGCACAGGAATATAACATCAAGCACTTAGCCAGGCAGTCTCCAGTTTACAAAAAAATTTTAAACAAAATTGGTCATTCTGAAAATCTCAGTGATTTCAAGCATGGTACTGTAATAGGATGGCATCTTTACAATAAGACAGTCTGTGAGATTTCATCCATGCTGGATATTCCACAGTCAACTGCAAGTGGTATTATTGGCAAGTGGAAGTGTTTAGGAACAACAGCAACTCAGCCACGAAACAGGAGACCACGTAAAATCACAGAGAGGGGTCAACGACTGCTAAGGTCCATGATGTGTAAAAGTCGTTCTGCTGATTCCATAGCTAGAGTTCCAAACTTCTACTGGCATTAATATAAGCACAAAAACTGTGCTATGCATTTGAATGTAGTGTCAAGTTCCTGTAGGTGTGACAGTCAGGAGTCCCAGTACTTTTGTCCATATAGTGTAGACAGACAGAATTTATAAAAATACATTGGATTTATGAGTAAACCCAGTGTCTGGTTTCTCCTTAAATCCGCATCACTTATGTTGCCAGTGTTTCCTCAGCTTAGAAACCACAGCATGTCATTAATATGGAAGTGAGGACTCCCTTGAAGACAAGTCTCATAAGTTGTCCTGCTGATCAAAGTAAATTGCTGTGTTTAGCAGTGATCCCTTAGGCATACAACCTCCACTGCATTTCCCCACTCCCTGCAATGGATGAGTTGTTTGCTCATCGACCTCTTGGGCCTCAATTCATAGTGTTCTTCTGTTTTAACTTCCCTGAAGACTAGACCTCAGTGTCATTTACACAAAGGAATTTGATGAAAAAAGAATAGGTTGAATTAAAATGGGTAATATTTTTTGGAAAACTTGATTGTCTTTGTATGAGTCCTTGTCCTTAAGGTGTACTTAGGGTACATTAAGAGAGTAATGAGTAAAGTAATGAGTACCTTTTCTAGGAAGTAATTAGTGATGTGACCACATTGCAGATTGAGAGAAGAAACAAGTAATTTGTATTGGATTACATTTTTTGAGAAACTACCCCAGCAAGTTGCCATGTGGCTCATATAACTTATTTTCCTGACTCACATTTGACCATGAAATAACAAATTTAAGGTAATTTTCTAGCCATTAAAATTCCAGAATATTTACTTATCCTTCAACAGCTATATTGGATCAGTGAGCTATTATAAAGTTTTAAATTCATGTCCACATGCTATACAGAGTAATCATGATGGCCTGTGTGATAACATAGGTTAAGTGCATTTGATGAAGCCTGACCACTCCAGAGTTGGTGTTTTTTTTTAGTTTTCTGCAGTTTTTCCTTTAACTCTGGCAGTGGTCCCTCAAGGTCATCCGGGGGATGAGGTCAATGGTGTCAAGCTCAGCCATACATTATGATCAAATACAAGCTGGGAAAAGAGCAAAAAAGCTCATGGACCCTCAAAGTCCACTCCACTCTGGCTCTAAGTGCAGTCCATTGTATATTCTCTCTGAATTCTCGCTGTTGTTCATTTGGCGGCAAGAAAGACTTGGCTGGGTTAAAAAAATTATGGGTCTGGAGTCTGGAGGGAATGTTTTTGTAAAAAAAAAAAAAACATTGTAACTTGATGATGATGATGATTTATGAAACACAACTAGGTAATGCCAAGAGAACTCCCATTCATACGGATTCGTTCTGCCTGTACTACTCAGCACTGGTGTGAGACAACATAATGATTGACAGTGACACCTCCCTGGCAACATGAACAGCCATCAGTGGCAGTTGTGAGCACCACCAAAAGAAAGCATACAAAACAGGCAGGGTCACTGTGGGTCAGCCTTACATGTTTGATCCATCTAACTGATTTTGATACAGAAGAGCCTTCCCCTTAGCAAACAGGTCATTGCACTCTACACTATATGGACAAAAGTATTGGAACTTCCAGTGAAGGTTAATCTTAATGCTTCAGCATACCAAGGCATTCTGGACAACGCCATCCTTCCAAATTTGTGGTCACAGTTTGGGGAAGAACTTTTTCTATTCCAACATGACTGTGCCCCAGTACACAAAGCAAGGTCCATAAAGACATGTTGGAGGAGTTCGGTGTGGAAGAGCTTGACTGGCCCACACTGAGCCCTGACCTCAACCCTATTCAACACCTTTGGGATGAACTGAGAATGGAGATTGCGAGCCAGGCCTTCTAGTCCAACATCTCATAAGTGCTGTATAGAGTGAATGGTCACAAATTTCCACAGAAACTCCAAAATCTTGTGGATAGCCTTCGAAGAAGAGTGGAAGCTGTCCTAGTTGCAAAGGGGGACCAACTCCATATTAAAGTCTATGTATTTGAATACAGTGTCATCAACATCCCTGTTGGGGAGGCATCCCAATACTTTCATCCATATAGTGTATATTTTAGTATCCTAAATTACATGTATCATAGTAATGTTATTTTCTTGTGAATTCACTTAAATGTTGTAAGAGAACACTGTAAGAGATTTCTAAGTGCCTTATCTGTCACGGTCCCCTACTCTCTCCTGACCAAGAGAAACAGCGCATACGCAGACTTCCATGCTACGAGTTTTTATTTTCAATCATACCAAAACAAAAGGCACGAGGGCCAAACAAAACCCAGGACTCTGGGAACTGTGGCATAAAGGATACCAATTCTGACAGTGGACCAGCCACTCAGGTCCCGTCTCCACAAACTTAAATATCTTCACTAATAAACCTACTACCTAATCACCACAATGACAAGATTAATCCTGAGCACACCAGCACTCAGGACTTAAATGACAAAAAAGAACCCTGGCGGCCTCTAGCAACTGCCAACCATCACTGTCCCCAGACCTGACATTATCTACATTTCTGTAAGCTTCTGTTTGTCTTCTGCAGTTTCACTTCATTGGGAATTTAATCTAAGCCAAAATAACCAAGAGTGCTATTTGGATCATTTGGAAATCTCTTTGTTTGGTCTATCTGGAACAATTGGAAATCTCTGTGTTTGGCTTTCAGGTTTAAATTCAAAGTTCTGACCTCCTGAATCTTTAGCTATACCTTGAGCAACTAGGACTTTTTTCTCATCCATGGTTTGTCACACTCACAAGCCTCATTGTTGCCATTGTCAGCCATTTCAACCCCTGCAGACAATTTCACAGTCATTTCACCTTAATTGAAGGCATGCAAGGACAAATATTGGACATCTGAATCTGGAGGCAATTGAGTGAAAGGCTACTTTTTCAGCCGCTTCATTCTGCATTCTTTTTTTCCCCCCAGAACATAGTACTGAAACAACTGGATGTTCTATTCTGCTTATGAATAAATGAGAAAAGAGAGCAAAAGGAGGGACCCTTCACCCAAGTAATTGAGATTTTGTGCATGAGGGTAGATGAAAGCACTCAAATGCAAAGGTTCTTGTAATGACAGGAGTGGATCATTTTGCAAAGCAATAAAAAGCCTTGCGCCAAGGGTGTGAAAAGCCACTATAGTGGGGGACTTTTTGAAAGCCTGTCTGCTCCCGACATAAATGACGGCATTATTATTTGGCAAAGAGGCCTGAAAATAGAAATAACCTCAGCAAACAGAAAGGATGTCAACACTTCTAAACTTTAAACTAAGTTCTATACATGGAGGTAAAAACTGATTTGTCTTATGTTGCAAGACTGCCTGACATAAAGAAAATCTATGCTTCCTTTCATGAAAATGAAAATAATATTTTACAAATTATAGGATTGATCTGAAAGTGCACGTCAACTTGTGTTGACTGTGGAATGTTCTCATCAGTTATAAAATTAAATAAAGTACATACTCATTGATATCCTCAGCTGTCTTTATTTTCAATAGTGAAAACTGTTTCTTTAGTCATGTCCAGATAAAAAGGTTTGTTTTCTTGATGCATTTAATTGTTGGCTAAGACATCCTATTCAAAATTAATTGTTATATGACTCTAAATAAAAAAAAAATTATTTCAAATCCCACTAGTCTTGAGTGACATATAACACCGTGTTACTTACAAAACTATGCTGTAAAGACATTTTAGGTTGTCTATTATTTTGAGACGTTTGCTACAGAAGGATCTTTCAAGTTTCTAAATAAAATGGTGACACCAAATGAGTATCAAGTGCTTTCCAAAATCCCTCATTTTTATTTTAATTTCATAGGTCTGGAAAATATGGCATTCAATTTGAGAGTCCTCAGAACTATACTAAAAACATTGGTTGACTGAAACAATGTCGAGAGGCTCTAAGAAGGTCTACAGCACTACAGAAATCATCTATACATAGAGCTGTAAATCTCTACTGTAGCTTTCCATAGCTTTCCTGAGCTGGTCCAAAGTATATATATCAGCAGGTAGTTTAAGCCTTGCCAAAGTGGAGCACTTATCAACCTGGCCTTTATTCCCCAAGGGTTGGTTTTGATGTGACAGGAATGAGTTCACATGGCATTAAGACTGCACTTCTCAGGAACCGTCCTATACCTGAAGCTATAAGCCCTCTACTAGTTTGTCTAAGCTTGCCTGAGGCACCTATTATCAGGTAGCTTCAGCCCAGCAAATTCAAAGTAGTCTTGTGGGGCCACAAAGCTTGTGACGAGAATGTCTGGAGATAACCATGAGGGATAAATGTGGGGTGAGAGCATAGACTTATTAGGGTGAGTGTAAAATATTTAAAACAATTCAACATCTTGTGATCATGGAATTCAAAATGGGGGTGATGATGTGATTGTCTATATTTTCCAATAAACAACAAGCATATTGTTAGCCTATAGACATAACATAAGTTAGCATGGCTGAAAAGTTCTCAAAACAAACTCCAATGAAGCACGTTGATGTGTGTTAAAAAGTATAAAACATTTTAAAAAGCAGTTAATTTAAACATCAGGATATACTTTAGCTGAATGACTGTATTTAATGAACAAATTTGAAGTGGTTTCATGTTAATTAAACATTACAGTGGTGTTGTCCCCAAAATGTCATTACAAGATCATTTCTGGCTCTACAAGGCTCATTTGAAGCTACCAACACTAGCAGGTCACTCAACAAGCTCTCCAGGGACTACCTGTTTATCAAAGTACTATTCCAGATTTTCTGAAACTAACCAAAGTGCTAACTATCAGGTAAATCCAGCCTAACCTGGTCAGTGTGCATGGAAGGTGTTGAGTTAGAGGAATTTGGGCAGGGTTTGGCTGATTGAATGTACACGGACATCCCTAATACTGACTAGAAAGCATGCTCCCTCATAGACTTACATTCAAAATCAATTGATCATTTTTTTTTTTCAGTCTCCATTTTTTTATTTCACTGTAATAATTTTTTACCCAGTAATTAATGGCTTTTTATGAATTGTTTGGGTTTTAGGATATTGCTCAAGCACAAACACTAAACAACTCAACATTATTGTCACGGAGCCAAACACGAATGACTGAAAGTTGCCCAGTTGTAGTGTGAGGGAAGAGCCCAGTCATGGAAACAAACGAGAGAGCTGGTTACTCACACGGTTGATCTGAGAACGCTCCACGAGGGAGTAAAGATTCCCACTAAAGGAACCAGCATTCTCACACGCACACAGAAAGGTAATAAAGAAGGCTCTGACGAACCAAAAGTGGGAAGTTAGGATAGATGGAAGTTAAATTGTTCAAAAAATAATGCCCATTGTGCCTGCCTGGGGTTGAGTTGTTTGGCAAGCCGGATGGTGATGAGGTTCTGGTGATCGGTCCAGACTGTGAACGGTTCACTGCTGCCCTGGAACCAGTGACGCCATTCTTCTAGAGCCCACTTGATGGCGAGCAACTCACAGTCCCCTACCCCGTAACGTGGGACTGAATTATTTTAGAGAAGAAATTACAAGGGTGTAGTTACTGGTCTGGACATTGCTGCTAGAGAACAGCTCCTACACCCACATTGGAGGCATCCACCTCGACAATGAATCGCTTGGAAGGATCTGAATGAAGGAGGATAGGTGCGGTGGTGAACTGAACTACGCAAAGCACCATTTACCTAGAAAGTCTCTTAACACATCATTGATGAATTGTTGGAACGCAGCCAGACTATTGCACAGACCAAATGGCATTACCAAGATTTCATAATGGCCTGTGGGGGTTATGAAGGCCATCTTCCACTCATCACCCTCTCTGATGCGGACCAGGTTGTAGGCACTCCGTAGATCCAATTTAGTAAAGATGTTAGCACCAGAGAGGGCGTCCAAGGCGGTGTTTGTGAGAGGGAGCGGATGACGGTTCTTGATGGTAATGTTGCTGAGCCCCCGATAGGGGCGAAGTCCCCCGTCATTTTTTTTCACAAAGAAGAACCCCACGGCAGCAGGGGAACTGGAGGGTCTGATGGTTCCCTGGCGAAGACCCTCCGCGATGTACTCATCCAGGGCTTGTTGTTCCCTTGCTGTGAGAGAGTATAAATGGCCATGGGGTGGTACCGTACCTGGCTGGAGGTTGATGATGAGGTCGTAAGGACAATGAGGAGGGAGTTGAATGCCCTTCTTCTTACTGAAGACGCCAGCCAGGTCACGATACAGGACCGGAATGGACTCCAAGTCAACTTTGGGGGCCTCGGACTCCCCAGAACCCTTGCCTGGAGACAGAGCTCCTGATAGGTCGAACCCCATTGAAGAATCTTGTGTCTTGACCAGGAGATGAGAGGATCATGTTTGACCAGCCATGGATGTCCTAAGATGATGGGGGGTGGTGAGAGATGAGTGAGGAGGAAGGAGATGAGTTCAGTGTGATCTTTGATAGAGACGATGATGAGCAGAGTGCGACGAGTGATGGGACCAGAGGCTAGGGGTCGAGCGTCAATGGCAGTGATGTTACGGATTCCCACCAAAGGAACCTGTGTTCTCACACGCACACAGAAAGGTAATAAAGAAGGCTCTGATGAACCAAAAGTACTCACGGTACCGAGGAGTTGAGGAGGGACATGAGTTGGACATGGAAGCTCAATGTCTGTGTACAGAGGAACCTTCTCTTCCTGTTTATATACCTTGAACGCGCGTCACTTCTGGGACCAATTGACGTCACGTGATCTGGCGCGTGTGACAATTATTAGCAAACCAAGGTTACAAGCCCACCAATTATCTAGCACAGGGCTAGCACCATGAAATGTAGAGCTCTTTTCATTGGCTTCAGTTGTGAGCTCTTTTCATTGGCTTCCTGGTGGAAAGCACCATGAAGAAAAGTTGACACATACTTCTAAGTGTAAATGCATGACTAAGCATTAAAATGCATAATTATCAAAGCTTTAATCAGGCCTGATATATTGGTCTGAACCCAAATACAGGTCAACAAGATTCTGACCAATCCTGAGACAACCAGGACTACATCATTAAGTTTTGAGTTCAAAACAGCATCTGAAACATTGGTAATAATAGCAAACCACGAGTAAGTGTAAAGATACAATAATAATCATCAATATGTAATAATAATCAGGCATCCAAGTTTAAATTCTGCTTAAACAAATGCATTCACCAAACGATGCTTTAAAACAACATCCAAAACATTCTGCATAAGCTCTCCATATTGTGCTACTTTCACTGTACAGGGCTGCATGTAGCAATACAGAAATCTATACATGTTTAATCCTAAAATGTATTTCTTTATATAGAACATCTTGTTTTTAATTTAAAATTTTGGATATTAATGACATACAAACATCCTTTTGGTTGCACTGATCTGTTCTTTCCAGAATCGATTCATAGTTTATTTGTCATTTGGGCCTTGCTAAGTTGTTTCAGCCACAATAGCAAGTGATTTAAGCATTTCAGATTAAACTCTGGTTTAAGGAAATTAAAATTGTCAGGGCTGTGGTCTATGACGGTGGGTGGCCACTAGAGGCTGCCCTTGTTTAAGTTAAGTTTATTTTTATTAGTTTCACCTGGGTGTCATTATGGTCTAAGTGTTTGTGTTGTGTCATTGGTGGTTGGAGTTTGTGTCTTGGTATTTAAGGGTTTTGAGTTTAGTTTTCCATTGTCTGTCAACCTGGTAGTTCTTTTGATTTACTCCTGTCTCCCTGTAGTTCTTAAAGTTCTAGAGTAAGGCTCACATGCCTGTTTTGTTTGTGGGTTTATTTTGGATTTACAATAAAATGACATGATGCACTATGAGCATCCGTGGTGCGTGTGTGCCTGCCCAGCGTGCGAGGAGAAGGGGAAGGAACGTGACAAAAGTAGAGAGGAAAAAGTAAGGAAATAAAATCAGGAAGGAAATTCTGGGTAAAATCTAAAACTAAAACGATGGAGATGGGCCATAAAATACTTAAGGGAATTTTGAACCTGACTCAGGCCCAACACATTCTGAAACTGACATTTGAACTCAAATGAACCTTTTGTGATCATTTGGGTCAGTCAGCTTTGGACAAATACTAAATATGCAAAGTCCTAATAGGCACTAATACTAAGTCCTTTACAAACAGTGTCACTGTCACTAAGAGCCTAATCTCAAAATCACTGCTGATTCAATGATGCTGGAAAGTGTGCTAGAATATTAAGCAGATCTACTACAGTACATCTGATTGATTGAGTCCTGCTTTTTTTTAAACAAACAAACGCATACATAGAAAAAATGTAGCAATATATAAAATGCTCAACATGTTAGTAGAGTGCAGTAGTATAATGCAGACAATAAACCCTGTCATCCTTCAGGCTCCTGACAGTTTGTGCATGTGACTCTCTTTCATTTATCAGTGTCCAGTTTCTGACCACAGGACCACTGTTGATCAGGTTTTATTAGAGAGGTGGAGTATTCTCAGCACAGCAGTGACCCAAACATGGTGGTGTCTGGCACAGGTAACAGTGGCCGTGTGTATCGGAGTGTTTGCTGGGGTTTATACTCATGTAAGTAAAGTTAAGTAAAGAGGCCCTTATAATCACCCATGAACACACCACAGTGTAAAATTCTTTCTCTGCGTTTAACCTATTCTCCAAGTGAAACAGCGGGCAGCCAAGAACACAACGTCCGGGGACCAATGTGTGGGGACGGTACCTTACTCAAGGGTACCTCAGTGGTGCCTCTAGCGGTCCTGGGATTTGAACCCACAACCATCTGATCACAGGGACAGTTCCCTAACCACTAGGCTGCCAGCTGCCCCAGTAAAGTGAATACATTACAAGTGGTGACATTGTTATGCAAGTGGAAATGTGTGACTACACAGCTATTGGTGACAATAATAAATATCTCTGAAGACCTGCAGTTACAATAGGTCAACTAGTCATAACACAGGTTAGTAACCAGCTAATGAAGGCTAGAGTATGACTACACACTCTAGTATGAATCTTTTTATTTTTTTTAAAAATGCATGAAATCATCCTTGTCTACTTACAGATCTGAATATTTTCTCACCTACTAACAAACACAAACATGATATGGAATGAAAGTTTGAAATCTACACTTTCAACAGAGCTTCCCTGTTGGTTTGATTAAAAAAATAATCACAGAATTTTGAACATTTTTACATTCACAGGAAAATACAATCCCTGACTGGGCTTAATCTCTGTTTGGGATGCCAAAGGTTTGTAGGCACCGGTAAATCCTTCATTTCTTCTTACATTAATTGTATTATTAAGGAGTTTGCCCCTTCTTTGCTTCACACTAGATGTTGGAAAATTACTGTAAGAGTTTGATTGCATTCAGATACAAGAGCACCATAATAGTTAATTACTGATTTTGGATGGGTGCTACATCACTCCAATAAACACTGTTCTGCCTGTTGCTGATAGACTGGAGATATACTGCACTGAAAATTGGACCTGACAACCAGGGAAAACAATGCAAAAAATAATTTTGCTCCTGGATTAATTAAATGTTTCCAAATAAATATGGAAAAAGAAAAATCCAAACCACAAAACTGTGTATTAACCCACACAATCTCTGAAATCGATAGTGGAAGAGAAAGCTGTGATAGTAAATAAGCCTGACTGGCTTTGACATTGAGGTATGTTGGTGGGTAGTGTGGGGTGGAGCCAATAGTCAGTGTTTCTCTACCTCTCTCACACAAACATCTTGATGAGGTTCTCCGATCAATATGTGCGGACAGCCTGATAAGCAGAAGAGGATGAGTTGGCAATTGCCTTTAACTGTATTTGGGCTTCCTATATCCACAGAAAAACCTGCTATCTAAGGATGTATGCTTTACAGGGGCCTTCAGATTGCATACACTTTTCCAGGATATTTATAAAGCACTATAAATCCCTTTTTAAACAATTAACTGAAAGGCATTTTAAGTGATCCTGCTTATTTTATGTCCATTTTAGGTACACTTTAACAAGTGCACCTGCTTCTTCTATGCGCATTATACATGACGCATGATACATAATTTTCTTTCTCAAGGCCTTTGTGAATCTGCTACAGTATATCTCCGGATTCTGAAGGGCATATTACAGACCTGCATATGTGTTTTGGTACAATATTAAACACAGGGAAGGAAAAGCAGATTCCTTAATCTAAAATAATGAATCAGTAAAGAATTCAAATTATCTAAGTGTTTTATACAATAATTTGATGCTGTACATAAACATTCAAATTATTCACCCCCTCAATAACTGTATAACAGCAATACACGTAAAAACTACTGGTGGTGTATTTACTGTTACAAATAAATTATAATACTGTACCTTATATAATTGTTTTTTCACTTAGGGTGGCATGATACCACTTTTTCATGTCTGATACCATTATCGATACCACGTCTGCCAATACTGATGCAAATCCTATACTTTTTTCTTTTTTCCACTCTGCAACAACTAAGCCGTTAATAATACATTTGTCTGGATATACTTTAAATTCAAAATGGCTCCCTACTTCCTCTGTAGTGTTCTATATTAGCAAAAAAATAATAATATCTTAACCGTTATAGTGTACAATTTGTCATTGAAATTCTGCACACATGGCTGAATCACCAATGACTCTTTGGTAGACATATTGTGCAATAAATTGTAAACACTATGGAAATCTAATTTTGTAAAGATGGTTGTGGTACAAATGTGTCCTAGAATTGAGGGAATAGGGGGAAATGGATATGTAAATTTGACTGTCATGGACTGTTTAGGCAAAGTACTGTGTTACGTTTGCTTGAGTTAAACAAGCAAACAGGTTTATTTAAAAGGTATCAGTCATCAAGAACAGACAACATTTCAACACCAGGATTCAGTCCAACAGGCAAGCGGAATGATTCATGTTATCCAGGTAAAATGAGATCAGAATACAGTAAGGCATTCCAACAAGCAAGCATAAGAAATAAAAGTTGGCAGGAATCAAAAAATCAAAAACAGGCAAGTGAATAAAAAAAACTGGAGAATATCCAACATGAAACTAGAACACTCGGTACGCAGGTCAAATCGCTGACTATACTTTGCAAAGGTGAACATGAAGACCAGGGTTATTTGTGTCAGAGAATCAGTGATTAAAACTCAAGTGAGTCTGATTGACTCCTTAATAGTCTTTCTGATTGTGTGAACAGGGTTGGTGGTATGGAGCTGGTTTGACAGTTCCTTTTCAGACCGGAGTCTCATTGGTCTTTTGACAATACAAGGTTTTGTTCTACACTGACCATATGATGGTGCAAGTAAGAAATTAGCTTAAAACTGTTTTATAGGTAAAACAGTATTTTCAAAGGATATCAAAATTAGTTTTTAAATATTTTTTTATTGGACAGTGATAATACAAAATGACATATATCTCTTAATTCCCCGTCAGACAATTTCACTGAGTGTTCCAATTGTTTGCATAGAACAATTTTCCAGCCCAATTTTCATGAAAAGGATGCATATTTGCCTAATCTGAAGAAGTCATTTTCTTTTGTGTTTGAACACCCAGTTTCACCTTTCCATCCACCCACCTGTTTCATGATTCAGAAGTGTGAGCAAACAGAGGAGAAAGAAAAGCAGTGTGATGCTGAACATCAAAGCTGTCAAACTGCTGTCAGGACGGTGGGGCAACTTTCTGCTTCACTGATTAAGGTTCTCAGAAGCTCTAGCGGTCAAACATGAAGTGTTAATGAACTGAACTGAGAGGTCACAAAGATAGCAACTATGAAGAAAGGCATATGTGGACAACAACTTTACAAGGCCCCGATAATGGAAAATTTAGTTTCACTTTTCTGAAAAAAGAGTTTAACCCGTCTATGAAATGAAATTTTTTGTTTGTTTGTTTTTCTTCTACTTCACCCCACACTCACTAGCGGAGCTGCTGAGCAGGGCTGACCTCTTTTGTGCTCAATACATTTTCCATTTTTGCAAAGGCCTTCTGCGATGTAAGACTTAAATGTGCATAGATTATGCCAGTGTTGCCACAGTCGTCTTTGTAGTTCAGCCAGGCAGTCACAGATATATCTGGGAAGTGAAACACCAGCCAGTAGGACCACTTCATTGACCTGATTTTGATCTTGTATAGATCGAACAGTGAATCTGTCCCAGAAGTATTGTTATTATACTCCTTGGCCACAGCAGGGCATGATAGTTTGATCATCAACTTTTGCTTGCTGTTCCACCTCTCAACCTCTGTGACTGGGTGCGCTCCACTTAGTAGAGATTATCAAACCACTTCACTACATGGAAGTTGGTTTCGCAACCATGGCAGTTTTCTCTTGAAAAGATCCTTGGACTCCTCAGCTCTGTATTACACATCATGTTGCTGCCTGTTGTCGTGAACAGAACCAGAGGGGTGAATCCCCTGTTGATCAACGATGAGTACAAAAAGAACACTTGTGAATTGTCAGAGAAGATTTTACAGTTCAGATGGAGGACAACATTGCCACTTGCTCCCACATCTGCTAGGTCAGCTCTCCCTGTCTAGATCTCAACATTGTGTGGGACACCATCAGAGCCAGCTAAGAAATGTACCTTGTAGCCTCATTTCCTTGGTTTTGCTGGCATTTATTGCTTAACACTAGAATGGCTGACAGTGTCAATTGACGTAATTTCATCAGGCTCAGAATCAGAATCATGTCTATTGGCCTATTGGAGCAGCAAGTATGCTCTGAAAGAGACATATGGGTGTGGTGTAGGCACATGTACACGTATTTTTACATTTACACATGTTCACACCTATTTGTACACGTTTTATACTGTTGTGCTTGAGAGACACCATTAACCGGAATCAAATTCCTTGTATGTGTTCGCTCACATACTTGGCCAATAAACACGATTCTGATTCTGATTGTGATCCCGATATGGCGACTGCTGTTGTACGATTGTTAATGTTTAAAGGGCTCGTTTGCATCATATTGCATAGCACATATAATTGGCTGCTCTAGAATGTCCTCTGAAAAGAACTGCTTGAAAAACATGATCTCATCTGACCTTGTAAGGCTCCCCTGAAATTCTGGGTAAGCAGTGACTCTGGAATTTTAGTGTTTTATATACAATTTATGATGGCCAAGGTTGTAGGCAAGGTTCTGGGATACAACACGTTTTCCTCAACATTAACAAGTGGATACTTGAATGAAGAAATGTGAGATGAGTGGCATACTTACCATTTTGTGTGTTCTGATGTGTGTATACATGTTTGTTATGCACAAATCACATGGTGAAGTTTGCAAACAACACAACTCTGGTAGGTCTCATCACCAAGAATGATGAGACAAACTATAGGAAGGAGGTCAACCTTCTGACCACATGGTGCAGGGACAACAACCTCCTGCTCAATGTCAATAAAACTATGGTGATTGTCGTTGACTTGTCGAGGACACACCCAATACCCACCACTGTACATCAGTGGTGCTGCAGTGGAAAGAGTGCGCAGCACCAAATTCCTAGGGGTGCACATCAGTGAGGATCTCTCCTGGACCACCAACACCGCATCACTGGCAAAGAAGGCACAGCAGCGCCTATACTTCCTCCGGAAACTCGGGCAAGCAAAAGCCCCCTCACCCATCATGCGCACGTTCTACAGGGGCATCATTGAAAGCGTCCTTATCACTGTGTGGTTTGGGAGCTGCACTGACCACAACAGGAAATCCCTGCAGCACATAATAAGCACAGCTGGAAAGATCATCGGTGCCACACTCCCCTCCCTGCAAGACATGTACAACACCAGCCTTACCCGAAAAGCAACTATGATTGTGAGTGACGCCAGCCACCCTGCACACAATCTCTTCAGCCTCCTGCCCTCTGGGAGGACTTGAGTATTTCTACTTGAGTAAATGCAAGGGTATCTGTGATCTTCAACTTGAAGATCCATCCAAATGGAAAAAAGTCAGGTAAAGACAATTGATTTTACCAAGATTTAATCATCATCAAATGGCATTTTTAAGATATCATTATTTCTTGAACTTTTCTCGTATTGAAGACATAAGTGGGTCACCAACACGTAATGGGCTACTGAAGCTTTTACTAATGCATTGCTCTTTTTGACTTTCAAAGAATATGCTACTTCATTTTAAGTGGCATCAGATCACTGAACAGTTTTGACGTTTGATTGCACCATCGTGTCTTTTTATTCTGATCCTACTTAAAAAATTTATAATACTGTGATGTGTTTCTTCTCTTTCATTTATTTATCCATAAACATGAGATTTCATGATACTGTACATATTAGGAAATAAACGCAAAAAATGTAACAAGAAAATGACCAAAGAGATTGAAATGGTCACTGGTCTTCAACTGTCAGAAAGTGGGGAGGAAAGCGTGCCATAATGTATGAGTGATTTGAACAGAAAATCAATAGGGCTTCCACAGTCCACTATTGACTTAACCGCACAGGCTGGCCACTTCAGAAAGCTTTTTAAAACAGATTGTGCTTATGGCATGTCACAGACATGCCCCCTTGATATGATCTCTCCAACCAGTATCTTGCCTTGCCATGCTTTTAGATTTGCTGGACTATGCTGCTTGCCCTCGGATCGGATAGAAATTTGGGCAGCTGCACTTGTGGTCACACTCCCTGAACAACATCCATCATCCATGTCAACTTTGATAAAGGCATGAGAAAAAGCAATCACTTTTGAATTTTTAAAGTTTCACCATTTCATCTCAGCTGCATTCTTATTTACCACCTACCTCACCATGTACGGCTTTAAAGGAAAGGTTCACTCAACGATGCTAATGTTGGTGACGTAAATGATGACCAATTAACTTTATTCAAGCCACATCATGGTGACTAATTAGCTCACATTTATTCTATATAGCTATGTTTGGCTGAATTTTCCAATTCAACATTGTTCTTCATTCTATGATAGCTTTTGATAATGATAGTATCCACTGCGTTATACAGTCGGCTCCATGATTAGTGGTATATATAATAAAACGTATGAAGAAATGTACTTGTGGTTAATCTCACACTGAAAATTTCAGGGAAAAAAATCTAATTTCTGGCAAAAGAAAACATGTTGTTCATTAGCAGCCTTGCATTTAGTACCTTGTGCATCCTTTTGCATTAATTAAATCTTTTTCTATTATGCTTTATAAGGTTGGAGAATACAGAGGAGCAGTCTGAGACCACCTGGCAACACAGAACCTCTCCAAGTCCTCCAAGGTCCTGGGTCCCTTCTTTTGGGCATTCTTCTTACCCCACATGTTTTGTATAGGTTTTAAGGCAGGGGACTGTGATGGCCACTACAAAATTCTGGTTCTGTGGTCATTAAACCATTGTTGTGTGGATTTGGACATATGTTTTGGACCATTGTCCATCCAGGACAATTGTATTTTTTATTTATTTTTTATTTTTTTGGGACTGGGTAGGGAGGACTTAAGGCAGATATAGATGCAGGTGACAAGTTTATTTGAACACAAACAGACCATGAGAGTATGAACTGGAAATGAATGCTAATTTCTAGAAATTAACACAATGATTTAAAAAGTTTTATTCTGTAGTCATTAAACCATTTGGACATATGTTTTGAATCATTGTCCATATGGGACCATTTTTTTTGTTGGGGTAGGGCAGACTTAAGGAAGACATAGGTGCAAGTGACATTTGAGCACAGACCCTGGGTGTATGAACTGGAAATGAACGCTAACTACTAGAAATGAACAAACCAAGAAAGAAAACATTTTTAAAATGTTGAAGAGGATCACAGGGAAAAATGACCACAGGGATAACAGACAGAAAACGTGTGTCACGGCCTCTGTAGTCCTATATAT